>CAUYQV010077836.1:0-22762 GCA_963574575.1 Galagoides demidoff
TAACAAGGGTACAAGTGAACTTTTCTAGAACTAGAATATAAATGTTTTGATACAATGACTAAGCAAATGACATGAAATCTGTGTTAACCAGCTTGATGAAAGTATTTCAAATTGTATATGAAAACAGTACAATGTACCCCATGTTGGCATTAATGTATACAGCTATCAATTAATTTAAAAAAATAAATAAATAAAAAAGAATACAATAGGCAAGAATGCGACCTAAGAATATAAAAAAAAGAAAAGAAAAGAAATTTTCTAGAAATGTTATGACTAATAGTTACCATTTTTAGAATATTATAATTTTAGTATGTGATAGTGACTTTATTAAATGTGTTTCCTTAATCCACTAAGTTATTTAGAAGGTATGTATTCAAAATCGCAAACTTATCTTTAAATAAGGTATATCACTAGACAGTCACTTCGAAGAATAGATTACCTAAATAAATAAAATGAATTTCTCATTTCTGTACAATTCAAGAATGTTTTGGACTGCTGATATCCCTTGTTCAACATTGCTTTCTTAATGAAGAACCTCTTTTGTCCACAGTAGTCCCTTCTTATCCTCAAGGATATGTCCCAAGACCCCTCTACTAGATGCCTGAAACCATGGATAGGAACAAACTCTGTGTAACAGACAGTCATGTGCTGCTTAATAGGGATATATTCTGAGAAATACATAACTAAGCAATTCCATCCTTGTGCAAACATCATAGAGCATACTTACACAAACCTAGATGGTATAGCCTACTGCACACTTGGGCTACATGGGATAGCTAGTTGCTTCTAGGCTACAAACTTGTACAGCATGTTAAGGAGCTGAATACTGTAGATAGTTGTAACATAGTGATAAATATTTGCTTATCTAAACTTAGCTAAACATAGAAAATAGATGGTAAAATATAGAGTATTTGTAATAACATGCTGTAATAAAAGTTATGTGAATATGGTCTCTTTCTCTCTGAAAATATTGTAGTTTATTCACCTATCTTTTGACCACGATTGACCATGAGTAACAAACTGTTGAAAGGGAAACCATGAATAAGGAGGAACTATTGTAATTACAGTTTTGACACTTTTGGCTATTGCACAAGTTATACTGGCCAGGACTATAAGCCAAGAAAACAGTGTTCCTTTTTTTTGTTTGTTTACCTTTTAATTTATTCTTTTTGTCAGGTATTTATTTAGCACCTGATGTGTGTCAGTCATTGTGCTGAGAAGTTAGAAAATAAAATAGTAAAAACAAACATAGTGTCTGCCTACCTAAAGCTTAACAGATTGAGTCTATGTATATACCAGCTTTGAAAAAAAGAGTTTTTTTCTTATTTTAATTACTTATTAGCTTGACACCAGATTTTCACAATAAAGCAAAATTGTAATTACCAGGGTACAGATAACTTATTAGACCTCTTCTTTTTAAGTCCTGCATGAAATGTTTAGATATATAAACTAGCAAATAAATATATTACATATAATCTATTTCAGAAATGTCTAAAATATAATTTGTCATCATCATTATCATTGTTAATATTAAGCTTGCATTGTGTGTAGGACACTATGCTAAGAATAGAAAATGGTATCATATAGTACTATTGCCCTCCGAAGGTTTTACTGTAAAGTGTAGGGATAGGACCCAAAGAAAATAGTGATTAAGGTTACTATATCCCGAGTACCTCGTGCTTTATATTGATAGTAATTGCTCTAGTCTTTGTCTCTCTTATGAGCTTCATTCCTATGTGGTTTCACTGCCTGCTCTATGTCACCAACTAGATATTCTGTCATCAATATTTGAAACGCTAAACTGGAAATCCAGCTTTATAATGTAGCGCTCTCTTCTGACTCACTCCAACAAAGGATGTCAGAAGAGGAACAAATCATTGAAGGCCTAGAGCAGGCATCCTCAAACTAAGTCCCGCGGGATACATGCAGCCCGCAGAGGACATTTATCTGTCTCGCAAGGTGTTTTTGCTACTGCTGCCTGTCCTGCTTAGCAGCCGACTCATCCCAGGGCCTGCAGTCCGGCCCTTCAACGGTCTGAGAGACAGTGAACTGGCCCCCTGTTTAAAAAGTTTGAGGACCCCCTGGCCTAGAGGAATTAGATGAGAGAGAGCTATTGTATTAAGTAGGAGGGAGGAGTATGTTCCAGGCAGAGGTAAAAATTGAATAGAAATGCAAAAATAAGAATGTGTGACATACAATGAATAAGTTGTTACTCGACTGAGTTAGATCATATTGAGGCATAATGTATGGAAAATCCTGTAAACAGTGGAAAACCATTGAACGTGTTTGATGAGAACAGATATCAAAGTGCATTTCAGGAATGTGAATTTCTCAAAATTGTGTTCACACTGGAGGTAATAATTATTGGCATAATGATGACACTAGGGAAAAAAAGAATAGATAATACAAAAGAAGAAATGTTATAAGCAAGGAATAAATTAAATGAGACTGTAAGAATAGTCAAAGGATAACTGATAAATATTTTCATCTAGAACACGAGAGAATAACAGGATTGTTGCTAACAGCAGTTTGAAAGAAATTGGCTGGAGAAGGATATAGAGGGGAATAAAGAACTAGGAAGAGAAAACTAAGGAAGATAGTTTCAGAAGGGGCATGGTGCCTCGTGCCTGTGATTCTAACACTCTGGGAGGCTGAGTGGGATGGATGACATGAGCCCAAGAGTTTGAGGTTGCTGTAAACTGTGACACCAGCACACTCTACCGACAGTGACAAACCAAGACTCTGTCTAAAAATAAAAGAAAGTTTCAGGGAGGAAAGGATAGATAAAGCATCAGATGCTACTGAGAAGACAAGGAAAATGAAAACTCAAAGATAGGGTGAGATGATTGCTGAACTTGTGGGCAGAATCATTCAAGCAGTGAGGGATAAAAACAGATTTTAATTTAAGAGCAGTGGAGAAAACATGGGAGGAGCCGTCTATTCTCTTAAGTTTTAATTTTAGAGGAAAGAGCAATATAGGACTTCTGTGACCAAAGTTGAGGAATTTTTGAGTTTTGAAAAGGTTTATTCAGTTTTAGCAGGAAAAAAAAAATATGTGTGTATATATACACACATTATATAACCTACATGCTACAGGTGAAAAAATGCACAGAACCCTACTCATCTGTTAGTTATTACACTGTAATTCATATATACATATATGTTTATGTAAATTTTGGGGGTGGAGGTTTTAACCCATATATTAGTACTTATAATTGCTACTTAAGTGAGGGTGGAATAGTAACTATATGTAACTGAATGACAGTGCTATAACTAATAGATGAGTAGGGTTCTGTGCATTTTTTCACCTGTAACATGTAGGAATTGATACATATTTTAAAATAAATACAAGGTATCCCTAAAGTTGCCATATATATGGGGAAATGTAGTTAAATGTATCTTTACTTACAAAATTTTCATTACAAAATTTTCCAAAGAAGTGGCCAAAATGTAGAAAATATTTTGTATATAAAGATATGTTTTGCTATAATTTCACATTTTCTCTATGGCAACTTTGTGGGACACCCTGTAGAGTGAGTGTAATATTCTTATGAATAGTAATAGCAAGTTTACCCCATCCATCCAGTGGGATTTTTGTTGTTGCTAGTGCTGGTGTTGGGTTCTATGTTGTGTGGATGGTAGGGGGGGTAGACAGTAGGAGGGAATATTTTGTGGTTGCTATTCTTTTTTTTTTTTTCTTGAGCTGTAAATATTTAATGCTTTTTCTCTTTTTATTCTGTATGATCATGAAATGCCAAAAGTATTTTAGATAATCTTTTTTAAACCGAACAACTAGTAGTAGCCATAATTTTTCTCTTAAATTTTGCCCACCTCAGAGTTTTTATAACTTGAACTTGGTACCACTGTCAGAACTACTCCAACATTCTAAAAATTACATATACAGAGGAAACTGACAAATGTTATATGAATATGTGAATTTTGGGGGTTTTTTTTAGCCCACATATTAGTACTTGTAATTGCTACTTAAATGAGGGTAGAATAGTAACTATGTGTAACTGATCTCCATATGGGTTAAACTCTCAGAAGCATAGTAGCATAATTATGAATTATGTACGTGTACTTGTATGTGTACTTTCTGATGTGGTATGGATTCATCATAAAGATTTCATATATTCTGTAAGAAAACTTCAAGGACTTCTACTTGGGTACAATGAAAAATTTCATCTCTTCCCTCTTGAGGTAGCATGGTGTTAGCCATTACAAAATCTCCTAAAATGGATTTAAGATTACTTTATAAAATCTGTTTTTCTTCCTCTTCCTTCCTTTTTCTTATACCTCTCCCCCTCTGCCTTTTCCTGTACCCCATTTTTCTCTTCCCTTCCCTTCCCCATCTCTTTCTGTCTGTGTCTCTCTCTCTCTTTCTGTCCCCATGTCTCTTTCTAACAATTACCAAGTGAAAGTACCCTGTAATATTTTTTTCTGAAAAAGCTTTTTGGATGGGTTTCTAGATTATCCACTAAACATGTATACCTTTTTTTTTTTTTTTTATTTACAGAAAACAGAAGTGACTATGCTCTTGTATATAGCAGACAATCTAGCCTGTTTTCCGTACCAGACACAGGAAGAGCCGTTGTTTATAATGCATCATATAGACATTACACTCTCCGTTTCTGGTAGTAACCTACTACAGTCATTCAAGGAGGTAAGTTACACACATTACTATTCTTAATGCATCTGTCAAAGTGCAGGCATGCTATTTTCAGTGTTTTTCATTATTCTTTTTATTCTTTTCACAGGTATATAAAAATGAACTTAGAATTGGGAGAGGCTATTCTGGGCAGTACTTGAATTGGGAGAGGAAGTGGGTTACCATATTATTTCTATTCACAAAGATCTAAAACCATTCTACTTCTTGATTATTAAGGGTCAACTTTTTATACCTAAACAGGTTGTTCTCTTATCTCTCTCACTTCAAGCCCTGACCTTAAGTGTTTAGTGTCCATTCTTATATCCACTTAAACCCCATTTTAGAAGTACCCTTGCCATTCTATAAATCTTGTGATGTTGTAGGTTACAGTTTTACACATGAAGATATAGAAAAATAATTAGGTAGCTTATTTACAAAGAAACAGAAAAGGAAATGAAATTTGATCTCCTTCAACAACAGTATAATAATAGACTTGGCATATTGTATGCCTAAAATCTTTACTAAAGTTCTCATTATAAATCCTACATGTTTTCTGTAATGGTTTTTAAGAGAAAGTGTAATTAGTTTAATTATAAAAATACCTGATACTGTGCTAACATAGTGAGTGCTCAGTAAATTCTTTACCAGTTTAATGGAATAGTCTCAAGTGCCTGATAATACAAATAAATCTCATTTTATAATGATATTGGCAGTACTCAAAACTCAGCCTTTACTCAGTCAAATTAGTAAATCTGGGAAATTATTTTAGATACCTCCTAAGGGCTAGAATTTCAGAGGTTTCTATACTTAAAGTGTGGACCACAGACCAGCAGCACCAGACTCACTTGAGAGCTCATTAGAGCTGTAGAATCTCAGACCCTACCCCAGACCTGCTGAAACAGGTTTGCATTTTTAACAGAATCTCTAAAATATTAACATACACATTAAAGTTGAAACGTTAATAATTTTCCAGGAACTTTAGTCATGGTGTTCTCCTGTTACCTCATTGTTGTGGGTATTCTTGTAAATGTTTGTCCTGTTAATTTAGCAGTTACATTGTAAATATGTTCCTGTAACTTGGTCCTCTCTTACTTGCTTAAACCAAGCTACCTTTTTTTTTTTAAGAGCTAATATCTTCATAAAGTACAAAGAAATAGAATTTAAGTGTTCAAGGAAAGTTGCATATTATCTTGCTGAGAAGTTCTTAAAAAGGGAGACTTTGAGAGAAGCTAGGGATGTTCAAGTTATATTCTCATTTAAATTATAATTACTGCCTTTTTTCTATAATAGCTTATCAATGTATCAAATTGATATATTCATAGCTAACTTATCTTTTACTACTATCCATATAAGAAAATAGTTTCTTCAAATGATATTTCAGAAGGGTACTTTTTGAGGGAATAGTTTCAGGAGAGGGAGTGGGTATTATATATGATTTCATTTAGTCTTAGAAACTAATTTTTTGGCTCGGTGCCTGTGGCTCAAGTGGCTAAGGCGCCAGCCACATACACCTAGGTGGCGGGTTTGAATCCAGCCAGGGCCCGCCAAACAACAGTGATGGCTGCAACCAAAAAATAGCCAGGCATTGTGGCGGGCACCTGTGGTCCTAGCTACTTGGGAGGCAGAGGCAGGAGACTCACTTGAGCCCAGGAGTTGGAGGTTGCTGTGAGCTGTGATGCCACAGCACTCTACCCAGGGAAATAGCTTGAGGCTATCTCCAAAAAAAAAAAAGAAACTAATTTTTTTTCTCCCAAGGATTACATTTCCAGTTGTTCATAGAAAGTCAAGAGGTTTGTAATATTAGTTTAAGGAAGTTTTTTTGCAGCTTTTGAATGGAGCATACTTATATTTATTAGTGGTATTTTGTTTTCATTGTTTTTCTAATGGAATAATTTTCTCTTTCAGTCTATGGTAAAGGACAAAAGGAAAGAGCAAAAATCATCACCTAATAAGGAAAATGAGTCAAGTGAGAGTGAAGAAGAAGTTTCCAGGCCTCGGAAATCACGGAAACGTGTTGATTCAGATTCAGATTCAGATTCAGAGGACGATATAAATTCAGTGATGAAATGTTTGCCAGAAAATTCAGCTCCTTTAATTGAATTTGCAAATGTCTCCCAGGGTATTTTATTGCTTCTCATGTTAAAACAACATTTGAAGAATCTCTGTGGATTTTCTGATAGGTAAGATTACATAGTAGTCAGAGGAAAAATAGCTTTGTTCAAATAATAAAATATGAAACAATTAGGGATGGTGGCTCAATCCAGTAATACTAGCACTTTAGGAGACTGAGGCAGGAGGATTGTTTAAGGCCAAGAATTTGAGACTTAATTTGAGAATTGAGCAGAAATGAGATCCTGTATCTACAAAAAAAAAAAATATATATATATATAGAAAAATTAGCCTGGTATGATGACATGCCTACTGCAGTCCCAGCTACTCAGGAGGGTAAAGTAAGAGAATCACTTGAGCACAGGATTTTGAGGTTGCTGTGAGCTATGATGGCATCACTGTACTGTGGCCAATGCAACAGAGTGAAATCTTGTCTGAAAGTAACAATATATGAAACACAATTTGATTTGCATAGTTTCTTTTAATATTAGAAACACTCCTTTTTTAAAACAGAGTTTTGTCCTTTTTGTTACTATGTAATATTCTGTTTTATGATAAGCTGTAATTTATCAATTCTGTTACTGGAGAAAAAACATGTATTTACTTGGTGACAATGCATTATAAATTAAAGAATTTGTTTTGCTGGTTTCCTTATAAAGGTCTTATTAAAGAATCAGGCTATCGGGCGGTGCCTGTGGCTCGATGAGTAGGGCACCAGCCCAATACACCGAGGGTGGCAGCTTCAAACCCGGCCCCAGCCAAACTGCAACAAAAAAATAGCCGGGCATTGTGGCGGGTGCCTGTAGTTCCAGCTACTTGGGAGGCTGAGGCAAGAGAATCTCCTAAGCCCAGGAGTTGGAGGTTGCTGTGAGCTGTGTGATGCCATGGCACTCTACCCAGGGCAATAAAGTGAGACTCCATCTCTACAAAAAAAAAGAAAAATAATCAAGCTAACTTTGAAGTTAGATTATAAATTTAAGGTTTTAAAGAGCTATGAAATTACAGTTGTATACCAACTAAATCTGAGTTCTAACAAACCCACATAGTCTTTAAAGTACTTTATAAAGTAAAAGATAGGTTCGGCGCCTGTGGCTCAAGCAGCTAAGGCACCAGCCACATACATCTGAGCTGGAAGGTTCCAATCCAGCCTGGTCTGCCAGACAACAATGATGGCTGCAACCAAAAAATAGCCAGGCATTGTGGCAGGTGTCTGTGGTCCCAGCTACTTGGGAGGTGGAGGCAGGAGAATCGCTTGAGCCCAGAGTTGGAGGTTGCTGTGAGCTGTGATGCCGTGGCACTCTACCCAGGGTGACAGCTTAAGACTCCATCTCAAAAAAAAAAAAAAAAGTAAAAGATAGAAAAAATATTATTTTGAACACCATGTAATTTTACTAACCATTAGTTCTTTTTTTTGAGACGGAGCCTCAAGCTATCCCCCTGGGTAGAGTGCCATGGCATCACAGCTCATAGCAACCTCCAACTCCTGGGCTCAAGCGAGTCTCCTGCCTCTGCCTCCCAAGTAGCTGGGACCACGGGCACCCGCCATGACGCCCGGCCATTTTTTGGTTGCAGCCATCATTGTTGTTTGGCGGGCCTGGGCTGGGGATTTGAACCCGCCATCTTAGGTGTACGTGGCTGGCGCCTTAGCCGATTGAGCCACAGGCGCCGAGCCTAACCATTAGTTCTTAAAGGTACCTCTTTTCTTCCTCTCCCCATGGAGTTGTGGTTTTTCACACTCATTGAAAACTTAGATTAGAAATCATTAAGTCATATGTTAATAGGGGACAGATAATGAAGAGAATAGAGTGGATCTGGTCAGTGGCTAACTAGAAAGAGTATATTTCATGTAAATAGGTTTATTTACTGTCTTTGAAATGGAGCTTTCTCATGTTTCCATAACTTGTTGCCATAGAAGAAGGTGGGCAGTATGTGGTTGGAGCTCCCCACTTTTCACAGATAACTAGAAACCTAGATTTTATGAGAAATATCTTGATGTTAAATGTCTGCTAATTCAGAATAGCTGGCTGAGTGTGGTGGTTCAAACATGTAATCCTAGAATTAGATGAGACTGAGGCAGGAGGATCACTTGAGGCCCTGGAGTTTGAGATCAAAATGACTTAAGACCTTATAAAGGTCTTGGGCCAATGCAAGGAGTTGGAAAGAAAACCAAGGATGCTCATAATCTGCAATAGGCTTATAAACAGTCATTCTGGCTGCTGTACAGAGAATGAATAGATGAGGGACGCAAAACGTCAA
Source organism: Galagoides demidoff (assembly GCA_963574575.1). Classification (NCBI taxonomy): domain Eukaryota; kingdom Metazoa; phylum Chordata; class Mammalia; order Primates; family Galagidae; genus Galagoides; species Galagoides demidoff. Next base: position 9,014 of record CAUYQV010077836.1, read on the forward strand.
AGAAGGTAAAACCAGTTAAGTGGTATTGAGCTGCCCTAGGGTCACTTTCAGAGTATTACAAAGTAAACTTGAGAAACTAATTTTATTAAAATGATGCTTCTTACCTACAGTTTCATTTCTCCCAATATGATGCTTGTATCGATTCAGATCTTTGTAAATTGTTGGTTTTATTTTCCCAAAACAGTAAAATTCAGAAATACTCTCCATCTGAATCTGCAAAAGTGTATGATAAAGCGATAAACCGAAAAACAGGAGTTCATTTTCATCCAAAACAAACACTGGACTTTCTGCGGAGTGATATGGCTAATTCCAAAATCACTGAAGAGGTGAAGAGGAGTATAGTAAAACAGTATCTAGATGTAAGTAGTAAAACCAAAAGTAATTCTTGCTCATAAGGACGTTCTGGAAAAGTAAATTTAGGGTACAGAGGAAAGGGCTAGCTATCTCCTCTACATTTAGTATAAGCTTTATAAACTATGAAGATTATTTTTTTATGTAATTTTATGAGTTACTTGAAGCTTGCCTTTTCCATTATACCCCATTGCATCACAATTTTTTCTTAGAAAATAAGAGCCTACTAATTTTATTTTAAGGAAAGTGAAAGATTATACAGAAATATGTGTGTGTTATTATACTCAACTCCTAGTATCCTTAGGGGATTGGTTCCAGAATCCCCTAAGATACCAAAATCTACATGCTCAAGTCCCTCAGAAGAACAGTAGTATTTTTGTACAACCTATGCATATCCTCCCACATACTTTTAAATCATCTGTAGATTAGAGACAGAAAATAGAGTAGAGGAGTTAAGTATAGAGTTTCTGTTTGCAGTGGTGAAAAAGCTCTGGCAGGGGCAGCACCTGTGGCTCAAGAAGTAGGGCGCCAGCCCCATATACTGGAGGTGGTGGATTCAAACCCAGCCCCAGCCAAAAAAAAAAAAGCTCTGGCAGTGGTTAGTGGTAATGGTTATATAACATTGTGAATGTACTTAATGCCTATTAATTGTATACATAAAACAAAGTAGTAAATTTTATGTTACGTAAATTTTTCCACAATAGAATAATTTTTAAAATATTTTTTAATATCTGTAAAAGATTGTCCTAAAAAAATAAAAATAAAGCTTTATAGTTTAATCTATTTACAACAAGTAGCTGAACATAAATATAGTTTTTTGGATCAAGAATGAAATCTGCACAGTGATCTTCATTGTTGTTTGGCAGGCCTGGGCTGGATTTGAACATGCCAACTCTGGTGTATATGGCTAACACCCCAGCCACTGAGCTACAGGCACCAAGCCTGCACAGTGATCTTCATATTATTCGTGAACTTTGCAAACATTATACTCTGAATTAGAAAAGTATTTTAGGCTGAGCATAGTGGTGCTGGCTTAACACCTATAATCCTAGCCCTCTGCAAAGCTAAGGCAGGTAGATCACCTGAGCTCAGGAATTTGAGACCAGCCTGAGCAGGAGTGAGATCCTGTCTCTACTAAAAATAGAAAAACCAGCTGGGTGTTATAGCAGGCACCTGTAGTCCCAGCTTCCTGGGAGGCTGAGGTAACAGGATCCTTTGAGCCTAGGAGTTTAAGGTTGCTGTGAGCCTGATGCCACAGCGTCATGGCCTGGGTAACAAGAAGGAAACTATATCTCAAATGAAAAAAATATCCAGCCTGGGTAACAGAGTGAGACTATCTCTAAAAAAAAAATTCTCATTTAGAATTCTTTTCTTTCTTTTTTTGAACAGTCTCACTGGGTAGAGTGCCATGGCATCATTATAGCTCACAGAAATCTCAAACTCCTGGGCTGAAGCTATCCTCCTATCTCGCTTTTTCTGGTTTTTGTAGAGACTGAGATCTCGCTCTTGCTCAGGCTGGTCTGGAACTCCTGAGCTCAGTCCATCCACTGCACCCAGCCTCATTTAGAATTCTTAAACACCCTTCCTCTTGTATCCTCTTATCCCAGCAAAAAAGAAAGAGAGCAGAGAACTAAAAGATGTACTTAATCATTCTTGTTTGAAATATTTACTTAAAACTCTGAATCAATATCATTTTTTTGTAGTTCAAACTTCTCATGGAACACCTGGACCCTGATGAAGAAGAAGAAGAAGGGGAGGTGTCAGCTAGCACAAATGCTCGGAACAAAGCAATTACCTCGCTGCTTGGAGGAGGCAGCCCTAAAAATAATACAGCAGCAGAGACAGAAGATGATGAAAGTGATGGGGAGGATAGAGGAGGAGGCACTTCAGGGGTGAGGCGGAGGAGGAGTCAACGTATTTCGCAGCGTATTACGTAAAATGATTTTTATGTGCTTATATATGTCAGTCTATTAAATGTACACCAAGTAATGTAATACGAGAAACCATTTTGTAGATAGAGATTCTCTACTTAACCATTTATACATCTTTTTGTAGAAAGTTTAACATAAAAGACAATAAAAAAAAACAGAAATGAGATTTATCCAACGTAAAGGGTTATTAATTTTCCTTTGGATTGTATTAATGCGTGTTATCCTTTTTATTGTTGCTAAGTTTTATGTAGCTCTATGGTTCATATGTATATATAATTTTATATATCAATAAGAGTAAAGACACGGGTACAAATTAAGAGTTATATGGTTTTACAAATATATGTTAACCCCTTGGCGCTGGCGGTCACGGTGCGTCTCATTGCCGGCAATGGAAGTGTGCCGGGAAATCCCAACTCCCGGCGTCAAGGGATTAAAAGCAATAAAAACAATTATTTCACTAAAATTCTTTTGTGTAACACTTGGTCTTTTTTCCCCCCTCCCAATGTTTTAGTCATTGAGAAGGTCAAAACGAAATTCAGACTCTACGGAGTTGGCAGCACAGATGAATGAAAGTGTTGACGTCATGGATGTCATCGCTATTTGCTGTCCAAAGTACAAAGATCGACCACAAATTGCAAGAGTAGTACAGAAAACCAGCAGTGGCTTCAGTGTTCAGTGGATGGCAGGCTCCTACAGTGGCTCCTGGACTGAGGCTAAGCGCCGTGACGGCCGCAAACTGGTGCCTTGGGTAGACACTATTAAAGAGTCAGACATTATTTACAAAAAAATTGCTCTAACAAGTGCTAATAAGCTGACAAATAAAGTTGTTCAGACTTTAAGATCCCTGTATGCCGCCAAGGATGGGACTTCCAGCTAATGAATTTGTAAATGCAGCCAAATTTACAGGAATTTTTTTAAAAGGCAGAAAAACTTGAAATATCAACATTCTGGCAAAAAAAAAAATCAGTTTTATGAAGAGTAAGAGTGGAACCTGGGATGCAGGAACAAAAGAAGGAAATGTTGGGCAAACATTTTTGTGGGAGCTCCCTTCGCTGTTGTGCAGCAGAAACAGATTCTCAGTTCATTTTTACTCCCACTGTATTATAGTTTAACAAAAATTGTTTATATCTTGGAAAAAAACTTTCTGTTTAAAAAAATAAACAAGTGAATGTTGGAAATTAGTCTGTTAATGTTCTTAATAAAGTGTTCTTGGAGTTTAACCTAGCAGCGGATGGCTTTCTTTAGCTTAGCCCAGTTTCCAGGGAAGCATTGTTTTTTCCAGGCTGTAAAATGGCAGAATCTCCTGGATATATAATTTATTCTGTTGAAAAAAAAAGCATGCAGTATCTATGACCTATCTGCAGAAGGAGTTTTTGTAAATGTAGATTTTGATGTATTAGGTCACCCTGAAAACAATACAAGAAAAGGGATCCCCAGGCAATCTGGTGGAGCGAATACTGCAATAAATTTTTTTACTTCTCTTTGTTACTTGTCTGTTTCCATTTGAATTTCTTATTGTAAAAACCTGTTTAAATCCATTTATATTATTTTGCAGTCTTTTATGTAAAATTTATTATATCACTGGTTTTCAAAGCAAAACATAAAATATTGTTTATACAGTTTGTATAGGCTGACTTCTGAATAATTGGTATCTATTATTTTCATTTCCATAAGAGGGTGTAAAAAATTAACTCCAGGGTTTTATTGTATCCTGCAATATTTAGTATTAACTATATATGATTTAGCACTGTGCCAAACACATTTTCCAGAGTACATTTTGATATAAAAAGAAACTATAGTTTATTCCTTGTATGCTTCAATTTCTTTCTAGTGATGTCATGATGGTGGTATTTTTTAAATCTTGGGTAAAATTAACAATGCTACTGTTTCGGAAGACCAGCATTTCTTTTAGTTAAAATAATGCCATGTTTTTTTTAGAAATAGAGTTGAGTATGATGCTTAATAATTACCTTCACAATATTTTTCACAAACCAGTTTTTAGTGCTGAAAAGAATAATTTTACTTTATCTGTTTATTCATTTTCTAGTCTAAAGTTTTGTCATTCATTTTGGGGAAAGAATTATTCATACATTAGTTACTACAAATATATTGAGTAAATTGGGAAGGAGGTGTTTAATCTGATTGCACAATTGACACTCAGAAAAATAATGTCTAAAATTCATAATGAATGAGGTCTGTTTAAAGTTTAATTATTTTTTTAAATGTGTACTTATTTATAAATCACCTTGAAAAAATCGACCTCTAGAATTGTTTTATGAAATTGGCAAATAAATGAAGGTATTCAATTTGTGAGGAAGAGTGACATTACCACAAAACACCTTTTTGTGACACCTATTAAACCACTGTGAAAATAACTTCAGGATGTATTTCCTATGTGAAATTTTTACAGGATGCTTTCTTGAAGGAAAAGTAGTCTCACTCTTCATTTTCTTCCCCTTAATTGCACATTTCCTTTTCTTTGAGACAAAACTAGGTTATTTTTTGCCCTCTTTTTGTTTATATCAACAAAAGACTTGTAGCTTATGAAAATAATATGCTTATATCAATAATACTTAGAGAAAATACAGCAATATATGCATATAACATCCAGCCTAGAGATTACCGAAGAATAGAGATGCAAGTAAAAAAGCCAATTTTGAGGACTGTGTGCCTGACAATGATGCACGCTGTCATTTAATCTCAAAAAAAGTTTAGTTACATATTTTGTCCTCATTTTGTAGATAAGGATAACAGGTTTGGAATGAGTCAGTAATTTGCTAGTAAATGTTATAAATAGGGACTAAAACTGGAATTAGAGTAATTGTGTCTCACTACTGTAGGCTAGTTTGATATCAAGTGTTGAGGCAGATGATCCTTATTAAAAGTAAACCAGTTCCTAAAGTACCATACTTGGGACCCTATTTAAAGTAAGCTTCAGGAAGTAAGTATAAAGTAGTTAAGGTTTCTGTTGCCTCTGTTGATCATAGAGGAGTTCTGTGTATGCCCTACATGGAAATTTAAGAATGTTAGAAGTTAAGTTTTAGATTTTTTTGTATATTCTAAGATCCAAATTTTATCTGTTAATATAAGCCAAATCTTCATATAGCTAATGCCTTAATTCTTAAACATACAAACCAAAGTTTTCCAAAATTGAAGATTTCTCAGAGATTAATTTTTAGGTGTTAACACTATAGGAAGTTAAGGCTTTGGTAGTAAAATATACAAAATCAAACTTTTCAAGTATATTGGGAATTTACAAAGTTCTGTCTTAACGTATACTTTGTTGACTAATTACTGTAGATTAGTCTTACCAGTTTAGAGACTTGAATTGATGAAAAGATATATTTGATATAAAATTTTAAAGTACCTCTTTTTAAATATATTAATAAGAAATTTTAACATTTCCTTACTGAAATTATTTATTATTTTAACATAGAATGGCTAGTTTTATTAAAAGATCAACATACCAAAATACACATGACTGAAAATTTAGTGATCACGAGAATTTTTTAGAATTCATTAATCTGTAATAGAAGAAATGATGAGTGTTTAAAGGAAAAAATACTCTGTTAATATGTTGAGTATTTGAATTATTAGCAGGTAACTAAAGCACACAGGTGATTCTTGATGGCTATAGTCTGTTTTATGAAGACAGGTAAGTCAAACTGATTTTTGTCCAACACAGATTTCATGATCAGTAAGCAAATTTATATTTTCATCTAGAAAGGGAACTTAACCAAAGAAATACGTGGTTCTCCCCAGCCCCCCTTACCACACACACACACTTTGAGTTAAACAAAAGCTCATCCTGTTCACTACCTCACTGTGCTGTCTGCATCCTCAGAACTTTAACTGGAATAAGATTACTTTTGCAAATATAAAACTTATCAGATTACCCACTTGAAATTACAATGTAATTTGAAACACTTGATAGTAATTTTTGCTCCATAAAAATCCTACTTTGTTTTAACCTTTTGCTATTTGCTTGGATTAATTTAAAATTCAATTTTATTTCATTCCCTGGCTAATTTTTTCATAGGATACATATTTATTATAACTTGATTTTACTAATTTTATTTATTTGAAGTTTTTTCTAAATACACCATTGACCTATGACAGCTTACTGGCCAAAACAAATTTCAGTTTACATAAGTTGACTAACCGGTCATAAAATCCCATGTGTTTTGCATGGCAGCCAGTGAGCACCCCCAATTCACCTTTGTTTTTATTTTATTTTTGTTTATTTCTGAGACAGAGTCTCACTTTGTCACCCTCTATAGAGTGCTGTGACGTCATATAGCTCATAGAAACTGCAAACTCTTGGGCTTAAGCGATTCTCTCCCTAGTAGCTGGGACTACAGGTGCCCACCACAATGCCCAGCTATTTGGGGGTTTTTTGTTGGTTTTGTTTCTTGTTTTTTTGGTTGGTTGTTTAGCAGGCCCAGGCCAGTTTGAACCCAAAAGCTATGGTGTATGTGGCTGGCGCCCTAACCACCGAGCTCAGATGCCAAGCCACTCACTTTTGTTTTTTAAAACCCCTATTGTATATGGCTCATTGCTCAGAGCAGTATGCACACCAAATTATCATCAGAATTTTTAAAATTATTTTAACTTTTTGTTATGGCAAGCCCCATTTCCCCTTCACTCATTCTGAATTTCTGACTAAACTTGTATGAGCTGTCCTTTATTTTTCTGTGCCCTTGTATGATGTGTCCCTTTATTTTGTTTAAACAAATCCCAAACATCATTATTTTCATCTATATAAATGTTATCTTTAAACGTTAATGCATCTTTGATATCAAATATACAGTAAGTGTTCAAATTTGTAATTTTCTCATTAAGGTCATTTTTTCAGTTATTCTAGACATTTCAACTTGAGAAATTTTTTTTGATGAAACTAAATTGTTTTTCCTTGTATTCTTAAGAAAATAGCTGATTCTAAACAGGATTTACAGTTATTTTCTGGGTTTTAATCCTTTTTCCTTCCCTGAATTTATTGTAGGTTTGAGACGTATTGGATTTCTTCCAAATTCATGAGTATTGATGCTTGGGCCTGCATAACTATTATAAAAATAATGAAGTAAGGAGGTAGGTCCACTTTTTAGAAAGATCATGATAAGGGGTGGGGAACCTGCGGCCATAGGACCACATGTGCCCTTCTGGATCCTTGAGTATAGCCTTTCAACTGAATCTAAATTTTACAGAACAGATGCTTTTAATAGAGGATTTTGTTCTGTGAACTTTGGATTTGGTTGAGGATCCATGCTTGGGGATCTGGAGGGCCACATCTGACTTGGAGGCACAGGTTCCCCAATCTTTTGAATTTGAGTTGGCAAATGCCATGCATGGAATAGGAGGTGGAAGATTATAAAGTAAAAGGCAATGGAAGTTTACCTGGATTCCTAGGATGCATCAGGTTTTCTTTGTTGGGTAGTAAATTTTTGTGTTACATACTGCTTGCAATAAGTGGACTACAGGCTATGATTATTTTTATTATATAGCTTAGAGATAGTTTTTGAATGAAATTTTGCCTCTATCCTTTTACTTATGACTTTTTTTTGGTCATTGTTTAAACTCAGCCACATAGAACTTTGGAAATGAGAAGTTATTTTATGTTACTTCATCAAATATGGTGTCCTCACCCTTTGCATTGGCCTTTCTTCTCCTAAGTGTCAAGTTTGTTTTGATTATGATTTGCCCAGAATTGTCATTTTGGCTTAACCTCATTAGAATTAGGTCCTCAAACAAAGAATAGAAATAAGTTATTATGACCTAAGTTTGTTGTAAAGCTGAAACCAATAATGAATCTCCATATTCCATAGTTTAAAAATTTACAAAATCATGCAATATGAGGGATCTGAGAAATCATTTAATTCAGATGTTTTTAGCCACTGTGGAATTCATAAACCCCTTTGAGAATCTAATGAAATGTTTCCTTAGAAAATGGGATAAATTCATATCCAAAATTGGGCATAAAATTTCAAGGAGTTCCTGGTCAGCCCCACCCACTTCTGTGTGATCCGTGTTGGGAATTCCTGGACTTCAGGTTTAGAGACTCTTTTCTGACGAAACCTTTCTTTTTTAAGAGGGTGAAGTTGAGGCTCAAAGAGTTATCTTCAAGCTACATACCTACTTAGTTCAAGAGTCAAGAGCAGCCCTGGGCTTTTATCTCTAAGATAAGTTACTCTTATGAGGAAGATTTCATTTTGTAAAGTCCTTACACAATCTCTTGTTAAGATCTTCATGGAGGCTACTTAATAACTAAATTGTATTGATTTTTTTCTATACCTTTTCAAAAGATCCGCTTTTATATTCTCAGATTTTGTTATGCCTGTCAGCCTAGAAACAGAAGGGAAAATGCAGTATTTTTTTTATTTTGATTATTTTCTTTATCACCTGGTTTGATGTAGAAAACTAAAACCTGAATAAGTAAAATGAGTATTAACTTGAAAGTCAGAAGCCATATTCTGAAACCATGTTTTTGAAATCAGTATAAAGTGAAATTTGACGAATAAAATCACTTAACATATTATGTGGGAGCTTATTTAAAGAAAGCCATAATTATGTTTTATATGTGTGTGTGTGTGTGTGTGTGTGTGTATATATGTATATATATATTTAAATCATCAGAATGTAAGTTGGTGGGGGAATGGAAGATGGAATTCTGAAAGTGAGAACAGCATAGTGCATGGAAGAAGTAGGGTATATGTAGTATAATAACAAAAGATAGGCCAAGCACAGTGGCCTCACACCTGTAATTTTAGCCCTCTGGGAGGCCAAGGGCACCTGTGACTCACCCATATATCAAGGGTGGCGGATTCAAACCTGGCCCTGGCCAAACTGTGACAAAAAAAATAGTCGGGCATTGTGGCGAGCACCTCTAGTCCCAGCTACTCTGGAGGCTGAGGTAAGAGAATCACCTAAGCCCAGGAGTTGGAGGTTGCTGTGAGCTGTGTGATGCTGCCATGGCACTCTACCGAGGGCGATAAAATGAGACTCTGTCTCTAAAAAAAAAAGTTCGAGACCAACAGTCTGAGATCTTGTCTACTAAAAATAGGAAAATTAGCGAAGCATTGTGGCCATGAGCGTCTGTAGTCCCAGCTACTTGGCAGGCTGAGGCAGGAAGATCACTTGAACCTAGGAGTTTGAGGTTTCTGTGACCTAGGCTAATGCCACAGAGATTCTTAGTTATCAAAATTGCATACTTAATGCCTCCTTTTGGTAGGTTCATCTTGAGTCTTGAGACTCAAAAAAAAACCTACTGGAAGTAGAGGCATAAGTATGCAATTTTGGCAACTAACAATGTAGTAATAATGCAACTTGATCATTTTAATGTGTAGGCAATTGAAGTGCCTTTAAGCACAGGATTAATGAACACTCACTCTGGCTGCTTGCTACATAGAGGAGGATAGATTTGAGAGTGTCACTAGGGATGGAGAAAAGATTGCATGATTGCAAATGTATTGGGAAATAAAAACATCAAGGCTTGACAGTTGACTAAATGGGGTAATTGGAAATAGAATTGTCAAGGATAGCTATCAGCTTTCTCTGGCTTAAGTGACTGACTTCTTAAAGTGAAGTGAAATATGTTGAGAGTGGGTACCAGTGGAACATTCAGATGATAGCCATAAGGTGGTAATATACACAGGCATCACTTTGAGGGGGAAGCCTGGACTTGGGCTGTATTGAACAGCACAGAGCCAAAGAAGGATTTTGGACACTACTGATATTGCGGAGAAGACAGGAAAAGTAATTAGAGGACTATAATAAGAATGTAGAAACCAAAGGGCCAGAAAGTTTCAAGAAAGAAGTAGATAGCAACATATGAAATGCAACAGTAATAGCAAGACTGAAAAATTTTAGATCTGCCATTTAGATGTAAATTTCAACTTTAAGAGAGTAGTTTCACAGAGGATGAGAGCAGAAGCCAGACTGGAGCTGAAAAATGAAGGAAAATCTTAGGGACCCCAAGGGGTAAGGTAGAAAGGGGGATTAGACCAGTTCTGAAATTCTGAGAAGTGGAGCTGGAGAAACAGCTAATAAAGCTGCTGTGCAGCATTCCAGAGTTTGGAAGGCCTTAAACAGAGTGCCATATACTTAGGGTTGTGGTTCAGAAAAATCATTGTCTTGCTGCAGTACAGAGAATTGTAGTGTCAAATTGCATGATTGTGTTACTTTTCTCAGGTAGTGCCTAGCTGCCCAAGAAGAATTGAGCCTGTCATTGAGCAGAATTGGGAGATTGCTGGGGGTATAGTTAAAGAACTTGAGGGAGAAAATGGGAGAATCAAGGTTCAGAAGTCTTCATGAAGTGGAAGAGCAAGTATAATGGGAGTAGCAAAAGTGGAATAATAGGATGATAGAGAAAGGGATGTGTGAGGTTTGGGGGTATATGGTACAAAGTGTGATCTTGGAAATGAATTTAGTAAAATGAAAAGGTGAAGTTAGTCATTGAAGAGATGGAGGAGTCACAGGCTAGATTCTATACTCCTTTTCTGAGCTAAAACATTGGGTTATTCTTCCTTGTGTCTAGTATTGACACTTGTACATTATTTTTGTTTTTTGCAGATGTTGCCATTTGACAAGTACTTGCTGAGAACCTACTATGAGCTCTGCTGGACTTATTGGCAATAAGCTTGCATTCCAGTAGTGGAGACAGGAAATGACTACAAACACTGTGTCACCCAGGCTGGAATGCAAAGGTATGATCATAGTTCACTATAACCTCAAACTCCTGAGCTAAAGCTCCCATGGTCCCACCTTAGCCTCTAGAGTAGCTATGACTACTGATGCACACCACCATGCCCAGCTAATTTTTTTTATTTTTTATGGAAACAGTCTCACTATGTTACCAGTTTGGTCTCATACTCCTGGCCTCAAATGAACCTTCTGCCTTGGCCTATCAAAGTTCTGGTATTATAGGCATAAGCCACTGTGCCCAGCCTGTATTTCTGGTATTCTAAAATTTCACAGTGATGCCCCTTAATAATGATCTCTTCTTAAAATACATTTTGCAGGGCATGTTATAGACTAATCTGTGTCCTGGAGAATTTTCTTTAATAATTTCTTCCCCTTTAGTTACTTTATCCTCTTTGAAGTCTTTTTTGTTAATTATTATTCCTACTGGACTGATTTACTCAGTTGTTTTTTGCCCCATTTTTCTTTTTCCTTTGATGTTTTTGGAGTGCGCTCTCTTTTTTTCGAGACAGAGCCTCAAGCTGTCGCCCTAGGTAGAGTGCTCTGGAATCATAGCTCACAGCAACTCTAACTCCTGGACTCAAGTGACTATCCTGCTTCCGCCTCCCAAGTAGCTGGGATTACAGGTACCTGCCATAATGCCCAGCTATTTTTTGGTTGCAGTCATCATTGTTGTTTGGCAGGCCTGGGCTGGATTCAAACCCGCCAGCTTAGGTGTATGTGGCTGGTGCCTTAGCCACTTGAGCCACAGGCACCGAGCCTTGGCTCTCTCTTTTTTGAGAATTTTTCAACATTATCTTCTAACTCTTCTATTAAATTTGAGTTAGCTATATTTTCAATGTTGATGTTTTTTCTTGCTCTCTGATTACTCCGCTATATGTTACTACATATAGTAACTTATTTTATGAATTCAGCATCTCTCATACCTCTCAAATTAGAAAGTAGAATTCTCAGCTTGGCGCCTGTAGCTCAGCTGCTAGGGCACCAGCCACGTACACCAAGCTGGTGGGTTCAAACCCAGCCCAGACTGCCAAACAACAATGACAACTATAACCAAAAAATAGCCATGCATTGTGGCGGGCACCTGTAGTCCTAGCTACTTGGGGGGCTGAGGCCAGAGAATCACTTGAGCCCAAGAATTTGACACCACAGCACTCTACCGAGGGTGACACTTGAGACTGTCTCAAAAAAAGAAAAAAAAAAAAAAAAGAAGAATTCTCACTTGTCATTTGGAAGCTTGAGCTTAAGTCCCAGCCAATATACCATGTGGTACATTTTAAGTAGGCTAAGAAACCATATTTCTAGCTCCTTGGAGTTCTGATTAGAAATATAAGCTAGAATCAGACAGAGATAAGATAAATAGTTTACCAGAAAAGAGATACTGTAGCCTGGATATGTAACTACAATCAAGCTTGCTGCCTTGTGGTCTAACAGGTAGCTAAAGTATTCTGAAGGCATCTGAAAGGTGTCTACTTAGCCAGCTTACCAAAAGAGAAATTGCTGCCTCTCATGTATCAAGCCTCAAGAGGGGGGCACCTGTGGCTCAAAGGAGTAGGGTGCCGGCACCATATACCAGAGGTGGCAGATTCAAACCCAGCCCCAGCCAAAAAAAAAAAAAAAAAAAGCCTATCCTTGAGGCTACCAAGCCTCAAGGATAGGTACAGAGGGCGGGGCCTGTGGCTCAAAGGAGTAGGGTGCGGGTCCCATATGGAGATAAGCCCGGCCGGGCTGGCCAAACTGCAACAACAACAAAAAGCAATATCCAGAAGTTGTGGGCGCCTGTAGTCCCAGCTACTTAGAAAGCTGAGGGAAGAGAATCGCTTATGCCCAGGAATTGGAGGTTGCTGTGAGCTGTGTGATGCCACGGCACTCTACCAAGGGCAATAAAGTGAGACTCTGCCTCTACAAAAAAAAAAAGAATAGGGAGAGAAAATAAAGTCAGGCTGGGTGCAGTGGCTCACTCCTGTAATCCTAGCAGTCTGGGAGGCTAAGGCCAGTGCATTGCCTGAGCTCACTTCTTCGAGACCAGTCTAAGCAAGAGCAAAACCCAGTCTGTAAAAATGGCCAGGTGTTGTGGTGGCTGCCTGTAGTCCCAGCTACTTGGGAGGCAGAGGCAAGAGAATTGCTTAAGCCCAAGAGTTTGAGGTTCCTGTGAGCTGTGACGCCATGGCACTCTACTGAGGGTGACATAGTGAAACTCTTTCTCAAAAAAATGGGAAACAGCCTGGTACGGTGGCTTACACCTGTAATCCTAGCACTATGGGAGACTGAGGCAGGTGGATTTCCTGAGTTTAGAGGTTCAAGACCAGCCTGAGCCAGAACAAGACCTCATCTCTAAAAATAGCCAGGCATTGTGGAGGGCGCCTGTAGTCCCAGCTACTTGGGAGGCTGAGGCAAAAGAATCACTTGAGCTCAAGAGTTTGAGGTTGCTGTGAGTTGTGACGCCATGGCACTCTTACTGACAAAGTAAGACCCTGTCTCAAAAAAAGAAAAGAAAAGAAACAACAAATGAATTCTTGCCACTCAACAATCAGAAATATAAATTCTCTTTATTTCAATAGTAATACCCTCATAGAAATGAGAGGACAGAGTTCCTTTTGCCATTGCCTGAATGCATTAATTATTTTAAACCATTTTTTTTTTTTGAGACGGAGCCTCAAGCTATCCCCCTGGGCAGAGTGCCATGGCATCACAGCTCATAGCAACCTCCAACTCCTGGGCTCAAGCGAGTCTCCTGCCTCCGCCTCCCAAGTAGCTGGGACCACAGGCGCCC
>CAUYQV010077837.1:0-71363 GCA_963574575.1 Galagoides demidoff
TCACAGCACTCTACTGAGGGTGATAAAGTGAGACTCTGTCTCTAAAAAAAAAAAGTAACTCAATTCCACACAAGCTGTGGTTTAAATAAAAAAGGTAAAAACAAGCAGAACACAAAAAGCTCAAACAATTTAAAGGATGGATAAACTGGGTTATACTACTAAAACTAAGAACTTCTGGCTATTAAAAGACCCCATTAGGAGAGTAAAAAGGTACCTATAGCGTGAGAGAAGGTAACTGATGAAAGACTTGTATCTACAAAATATGAAGAGTTCTATAAGTCCGTAAGAAAAAGACAGACAACCTAGTGGGAAAGTAAGCACAGGATTTGAACAGATCTTTCACAAGGGAGGATATTCAAATGGTCTTTAAAAGTATGCAAAGTAGGCTCAGCGCCTGTGGCTCAATGGGCTAAGGCGCCAGGTTCGAATCCCCAGCCCGGGCCCGCCAAACAACAAGGATGGCTGCAACCAAAAAATGGCTGGGCATTGTGGCGGGCGCCTGTGGTCCCAGCTACTTGGGAGGCGGAGGCAGGAGACTCACTTGAGCCCAGGAGTTGGAGGTTGCTATAAGCTGTGATGCCATGGCACTCTACTCCGGGGGATAGCTTGAGGCTCCGTCTCAAAAAAAAAAAAAAACAGTATGCAAAGTAGGCCAGGCACGGTGGCTTATGACTGTAATCCTAGCACTCTGGGAGGCCAAGAACAGTGGATCACCTGAGTTTAGAAGTTCCAGACCAGAATGAGCAAGAGGGAGACCCCCATCTTTAAAAAATAGCCAGGCGTTGTGGCGGGCACCTGTAGTCCCAGCTACTGAGGAGGCTGAGACAAGAGGATCGTTTGAGCTCAAGTGTTTGAGGTTGCTGTGAGCTGTGATGCCACAGCGCTCTACCAAGGATGAGAAAGTGAGAGTCTGTCTCAAAAAAATAAAAAGTCTGAAAAGGTGGCTGCATGCAGTGACACATGCCTATAGTCCCAGCTACTCTGGGAGGCTTTGGTAAGAGGAGCACTTGAGCCTAGGTGCTCAAGACCAGCTTGGGCCTTTTTAATAAAAGACCCTGTCTTAAAAAAAAAAAAAAAGTACAAAATTGATGAGCCTGAGCAAGAGTGACACCCTGCCTGGGTAGTGGCAGGTACCTGCCTGCAGTCCCAGCTACTTAGGAGGCTGAGGCAGGAGGATTGTTTGAGCCACTGCCTTCTACCCGGGGTGATAGATAAAAAAAAATAGAGGTACAAAACAGGTATTCAAACTGGGTGCAGTGGCTCACATCTGTAATCCTAGCACTCTCGGAGGCCAAGGTGGGTGGACTGCTTAAGCTCATGAGTTTGAGACCAGCCTAAGCAAGAGCAAGATCCCATCTCTACTAAAAATAGAAAAACTGAGGTAAGAAGATCAGTCGAGCCCAAGAGTTGGAGGTTGCTGTGAGCTATGATGATGTCATGCACTCTACCGAGGGCGACATAATGAGACTGTCTCATAAAAGAAAAAAAATACAGGGTACTATTACTACCATAACCACCATGTATCCCATGTATCCATCAGAATGGCTGAAACAGAAAGGATGCAAAGTATGAAGGGCTGGTAAGGATGTGAAATAGCAATAAACTGTCATAATCCTGCTAAGTTGGTAGGATAGCTCTGGAAAACTGTTAGGACCTAGCAACCCGGACACATGTGCATCCTGTGACTCCGAGATTCTGGCCCAGAGTATAGACACACACAGGGCTGCACAAAGGATGTTCACGGCAGTGCTATGAGCGGCACCACAGCCTGAGTGGCAAGTATCCCAATGTCATGAAAATGGTTAAATAAATTGTACATGCACACGACAGAATGCCGGGCAGCAGAGAGAGTGACAAGCACCTCCGCGTGAAACTCGATGAGTGGGATGAACATCACCCCGAGTTAAAGCAGCCAGTCACAGAGCGCCCACACTTCATGACTCTACCTACATGGAAAAGGCAAAACGAATCTGGGAGGACAGTGGTTACCCTTGGGGGGTACTGCAGTGATTGAAGGAGCACTGGGGACTTCTCGGGTGATGGTTGTGCTGTTCTTTGTTCTTGGTACTGGTTACATGGGCATGATGTATTTATGTCCCTACCTGTACAGAAAGCTTCAGTAAAAAAGCTCCTTTTTTTTTTTTTTTTTTTTTTGAGACGGAGTCACAAGTGTTGTCCTGGGTAGAGCCTTGGCATCACAGCTCATAGCAAACTCCAATTCTTGGGCCCAAGCGATCCTATTGCCTCACTTTTTCTATTTTTAGTAGAGATGGGGGTCTCGCTCTTGCTCAGGCTGGTCTTGAACTTGTAAGCTCAAGCTACCACCCACCTTGGCCTCCCAGAGTGCTAGGATTACAGGTGTGAGCCACTGTGCTTGACCCAGGGTCTCACTCTTGTCGCCCTGGGTAGAGTGCTTGGTGTCATAGCTCACAGCAACCTCAAACTCTTGGGTTCAAGTGATCCTCTTGCCTCAGCCTCCTCAGTAGTTGGGACTACAGGTGCCTGCCATAACGCCCAGGTAGTTTTTCTACTTCTGAGTAGAGACAGGGTTGTACTCTTCCTCAGGCTAGTGTTCAACTCCTAAGCTCTAGCAATCCACTTGCCTTGGCCTCCCAGATCACTGGGATTATAGGTATGAGCCACTGTGCCCAGCCTAATTTCCTGGTTTTGAGAATTGGTTAGTGTTACACAGGACATCAACGTTAGGCAGACTGTGAGAGAGGCATGTGGAAACTATTCCTTTTGTAACTTTTCTACAAGTCTAAAATAATTTCAATTATAAAAAGTTAAAAGAAAAAAAAAACACTCAACAACTCTCAGTGGCAAATAGCAAAGAAAAGAAAAACTAGATTGGAAGATAGACCTGAAGAAGTTATCCAGAATCTATGTGAAGAAACAAGGAGATGGAGATGATGAGTTAGTTAAGAGATGCAAAAAGACAGAATGAGGTGGTCTGACACACATTTCATTAGAATCCCAGGAGAGGGCAGAAAGAATAAAAGAGAGAATAAAGACAATGGCTGAAAACTCCCAGAACAAATGAAAAACACGAATTTTTATAGTCTGTACCAAGGGAGGTTAAAATAAAAACAAATGTACATCATTAGATGCACTGTAGCAAAACTAAAGGAAAGCCTTAAACATGGTCAGAGGGAGATGTCAGATCACTTACAAACATCACTTACAAAGGGCAACAATGTTACTGAGCACAGACCTTTCAACCAACAGTGAGAGCCAGAACAGTAGAAAAATAGCTTCAAACTGTGGAGAGACAATAACTTGCCACCCTAGAATTGTGTCTCTGGCAAAAGTAACTTTCAAGAAAGAGGATGAAATAAAGCGTGTCTATAAGTAAAATGAAAACCCAGAGTTTCCTATTGCGGACCTATTCTAAAAGAACTTCTGAAAGACGTTCTTTACTTCAGAAAGAAGGAATCTAGGAATCTGACCTTAGAAGGACTATTTGAGATGCAAGAAAATATGATAAACAAACGTATAAACATATGGGTAGATCTAAACAAATACTGTGCATAAAATAATAAGAAAAACAACGTCAATTGTAGGCACTGTTAAAAAAAAAAGGGAGACGGGAGAAGGGGGTGGAGCCTGTGGCTCAGTGAGTAGAACACCGCCCCGTATACTGAGGGTGGCAGGTCCTGGCCCCAGCCAAACTGCAACAACAACAAAATAGCTGCGCGTTGTGGCAGGTGCCTGTAGTCCCAGCTACTCAGGAGGCTGAGTCAAGAGAATCACCTAAGCCCAAGAGCTGGAGGTTGCTGTGAGCTGTGACAAAATGAGACTCTGTCTCTTAAAAAAAAAAAAAAAAAAAAAAAAAAAGGAGAGAGTAACATAGGACAGCTTTTGAGAGAGTGGGTGATTGAAGTTAAACTATATTAAGGACCTTGAATTATTCATGAGGTGGGGATGTGATTTTGCTAAGTATGCATGGTAGAATTTCAAGGTAACTTGTAAAAGAAAAGAAATATAGCATAATTTGCAATCCAGTAGAGGGGAAATACGAGAAAAGAAAAACAAAAGGCAAGGGAAGAGACAAATGTGGCACAGAATAACAAGAAAAAAGGTGCAAGTCCAAATATGTTAGTGATCATAACAAATATAAATGGATCAAAAATGCCAATCACAAGATAGAGATTGTCAGATTGGATAAAAAAGAAAATCTAGGCATATGCTGTTTACAAGAGATGTATCTAAAATATAAAGATATGGTGAATTTAAATGAATAAAGATGGAAAATGATGATATAAATATTGACTAGAATAAAGGCCCTGGGGACCTCTATGCTGGTCTCAATAGCTGTTGTGGCCCCAGGCACGGACAGTCTGAGACTGTGGCAGCCCACCCCAGCAGTTGTCCGGGTGCCCCCTCACCTGGCTGGTGATGTCTGAAGGCATGGGCGAGGGGGGCTTGGAGTAGGTGGCATCCTGGGAGACGAAGCCAGAGTCATGGGAGGAGACGCTGGAGAGGCGGGTGGTGGCGGTGGCTGGCTGCGCCAGGCTGCGGTAGCGACAAGTGGAACTGGGTGAGTATGTTTGGGCACCCCCTGGCCACGGGGCTCCGCCACCCTTGGCACTGCTACTGCTGCTGGGGGCACTGGGAGGGGGGGTGAAGGAGGAGGGCAGAGAAGTCAGACAGGGAGACACACAGGAGTGTATTTGGGAGAGGATGACAGATGAGGATAGGGGGAAAGAGGTGAGGGGCAAAGGAAGGAAAAGACAGTGTCAGACTGGAAGGTTCCAAGACCCAGGTACCACAGAGGAGCTGTGTTCTGAGATGGTGTGGCAGGGCAGGGCTAGAGCAGGGGACACTGAGCCCCTGCCCCTGGAAGGCCCCAGGGCTAATGGGCCTACAGTCAGGACATGCCCAGGATGAGTCAATCTCTGTCTCGTACTCTGTCATTAACAAGTGTCCTCAGTTTAACCATAGGGAAACTGAATGAGGCATCAAACCATTAGAACCAGACACAGCCAGATCATATCTAAACTGCCTTCTCAAAGTCTGATATTTGCCATTCAATCCTAATTGGATGTCTAACATAGTGATGGTCTGTTGGAGGACAGAGGTCACCTTCCAGGTGGGTCTTGAGACCCACCATCACTCTCATTTCCTCCCTGCCTTGAGGGTGTCCAGCCCTATGTGACTCAAACCCTTGGGCAGTGTCCTTGGCTCTCCTGAGTGTGACCCTGAAGCTTCCCAGCCTGATTCCACCCTGCAATGAACTCTCCTTCCTGTAACCACCCTTGGCCCAAGGTCTGACGAGCCTCCTGTGGCCCTGGGCTCTCCTCTTGCTGAAGGAGCAGCTGACTGCTGTGCCTGGTTTCTCTCAAGCCCTGGGTGTCTGTCAGAGGTGATTCTGGGGAGAGGGATGCCTGGCACAGGGGGTGGGGACACCACCACTGACACGCTCTGAGCTCAGTCGAGGAATGCTGAATTGTAAACATCCCCTCCAAATCTGGCCTTGGTTCTAGCCTGAGACATGGCCCTTGTTTCTGAGCTTGCCAGTGACTGAGCCAGCTGTGTGGGACACCTGGGGCCAACCCAGGGCAAAGTATGAGTCTATGGCAGCTCTTAGGAACAAGCCAGGCTGTCCTTTACTTATGGCCTCAGCAATGTGCCCCCAAAAGCCTCGCTAACCCTCCCCATGCTGGGCCTGGCAGAATTCAGTGGTTAAATGCTAGGACTCTGTACCTCAGTTTCCCCTTCTGTGAAATGGAGACAACACCATACCTGGTGGTATTAGGATTCAATTATGAAAATGCATAAGCACAGAATCTGATGCATAGTTAATGCTTTCTAAATGAGACTGCAACTGCCTCTCCCCTACCTACCTGCCAACAAATGCCCCAGCCAGAAGCAGCCTTGGGAAGATAGGAAATATCTCCATTTGCAAATTCTTTGGCTGATATACAAGGCATGTAAATCTGGAGCCCTAAAGTATTTCTCTTTGCAAATTTGTCAAGAGCTTCCCCATTCCCTTTCGGGATCCTGCTCTCCTCCCTCCTCTCTGTGAACCCCATCCCCACTGACCTGCACATGCTGGACTTCCGGGAGCTGGAACTGCTGGGTGATGAGGGGGGGGTCTGGTACGACCAGCTGTAGTCTGAACCCTTCAGGTCTTTGATCACCTGGACAAGGATACACATGGGGGTTACTGCAAGAAGCCTGAGAGCTTATAGAGCCAGAGGCCCCCCATTCTTGTCTCAATTGTGAGCCACACCCCAGGAGAAGACCTGGGAGTCTGAAGCCCCCTCCCCAGCTTTCTCCTAATGTGGGGAGTAGGGAAAAAATGTGGCAACAGTCATCCTTCTCTGAGCCCCTTCAGCTCACACACACTGAGCATAGATTCTGAGTCTAGCCTGGGCAAGGTGAGAATGACCATGACACCATGGGGTTCGGTTCAAATGGTTCCTGCACCCCTGTGAGTCTCAGTTTTCTCCTGTGAATTGGGTCCAACTGCCCCTATCTGAAAGCACTGTTGGGGGGATTCAATGAGATAACCCGGGAATGTGCTTAGTGGAGTGTGGGGCATGCAGTAAGTGCCTAAGCAGTGCAATGCTACAGGGACTGTCAGGTAGGATTGGTCCAAGTGCAGTGGGAGCTGGGTGGGGGGTGAGGAGGGCAGGTGTGCCTGGGTCTCAAGGTGTGACAGGGTTTCTGGGTGTGAATGGGAGCCAAGAATCTCTGGTGGGGGAAGAGAGCCTTGAAAGGGGCAGACTCAGGGTTCCCTCAAGGATCTGAGACTTTGGCCATCTGCTCTCAATCTGAAACCCACGTTGGGTCTGGGCAGATCACCCTGTCACCAGGAACAGGTGCTCCTGGACATCCAAAGTGGCTGTTGGAAGGCATCTGGTCTTCTACCCCCAGCTGCCTACTCCAAATGCTACCCCCTTCTTTCCTCTGCTGTCCCCAACCAAAGCAGCCTATCTCCTCCCTGCCCTTGGGCCTTGGCCCCAGGGCCATCCGCACCTGCTCGCTGGCAGGAGGCAGCTTGTGGGGCTCTGCGGTCAGTACCACCAGGTCGTCGATGATGCCCTGCAGGTGGGTGATCTCTCCCAGCATGGTCAGCTCTCCATTCTGAAGAGGCAGCAGCCAGTCAGACTCACTGCCCACCCCTCCCGCCTCCCTGCTAATCCAGGCTGCTGTGGGTGGGTAGAGGCAGGGTCCTGTGCAGATCCGATGGTTGGCGCTGCCACCAGTCTGTCCAGACCCACTTGGGCATAGTGAGCTACAAGCACTGTCTCTGGGTCAGAAGCACAAGGCCCTGACATGCCAGCCAGGCCTCAATGAGGGGTGGCCTTCCTTGGAGGTCAAGAGGTCAACCTAGACTCAGCCCAACCCGCTGGGGCCTCTGAGTCACCAGGAGACCCACCACCACAGGCTGCAGGAAGGTGATGAATGTGCAGAAGCGGCCTCGCTCCTCGATCAGTGCCCGGCGCACTGCCTGCTTCTCCGTCTCTTCCAGCAGAAGGTACATGTCGTTGACATCCTGCAGGGCACTGTCCAGCTGGGGCTGCAGGTCTCCTTTCCCTGGGGGAGTTGGGAGGAGAGGCCATGCTGGGGATGCTGGCCCTGCTCACTGCACCCATGGCTCAGGCCCCCTTGGTGGTGCCCCTGGCCATGGGGCTGGGTGCTGCCATAGGCCAGGGGTCTGGGGAGGGCAGTCAGGACTCTGGGGCTCATGGAGGGGCTGGTCCTACCAGAGCAGGTAAAGAAGATACACACACGCACAGGAAAGACACCAAAGCTGCAAAGCCACCCAGGACTTAGGGTGGGCTAAGCCTTGGGCAGCCCCAGGGTGGCTCTTAGAAGCCCAAAAACTCTGTGGACCCCTCAGGCACTCTCACTGTCTGTGGCATAGAGCCCCTCACCTCATAGTCCAGGGAGGTGGGGTAGAAGCAGAACAGAGCAGAGCATGGGGCTCAGCTATAGGCTAGGCCACCAGAGGGTAGGGTCAGGAGAGCTAGGGGCTGGTAGTTGGGGACCGGGCAGGGGCGTCTTGGTGTGGGCCCCTGCTCAGCTCAGAAGCAATGCACAAGGACAGCAACAGCAACACAAAAAAGCAGCAAGAAAGAGAGAGATGAGAAGATGGCTTAGAGGAGAAGATGAGATGGCAAGTGGGGAGGTGATGGGCAAGGTCACAGGGCTGGCCCAGTGGGGGTGGGGCAGCCAGGGCCTATGCCCCCCACCCTACCCCAGCCACCCCTCCTGGCCTGGCAGACTGACCCAGCAGTAGCCCCAGCCTCATCCCTGGCCAGGGCCCCAGGGGAACTGTGCCCCAGGCCCCTCCCTTGGTGGACCAACCGCCTTCCTCGCTCCTCCTTGGCCTGGAGAGGTTCCTTCCAATGGCCCTGAGCTGGGGGAGACAGACAAATGCAACAAGGACGGGAGGAGTAGGTGGAGGGATGGACATTTGACTTACCAAGTAGCTCTACAGGAAGGATGTGGGAGGAGAGGAGGAGAGACAGAGAAAGAAATGTGTGAAGGACAGCCGGATGGACAGTGCCACTCCTGGGGGCCTGCCTGCGCCTCTGGGGCCACCTGCTGCCTCCCCAAGGGAGGTCCTGGGCCAGTCTGGGGTGCAGGGGTCCACCCTCTGTCCCACCCAATAGGCTGGAGGGGCCTGGGCTGGGGAGTGAGCCCCTGTGTCTTGGAAGATGCCTGGGTGACCCAAAGGGCTGTGAGGGGGCCATGGTGGGGGCCCTGTGGGGCTGTGACCCGGTAACAGCTGTTGCCTCTACCTTTGCGTGCCTTCTTCTGCAGTTTCAGCGTGTCTGAGGACTTCTTCTTGATCTCATGGCGAGCCCGTTTGTACTCTGATCAGAGGGGGAGAGGGGAGTGCTATAATCAGGGAGGGTTCCCAGCGCAGCCAGGGAGAGAAGGAAGCCCAGCGAGGGCCCTGCCCACCTTTTGCGTGGTCCTTGTCCAGCTGGTTGGCCGACTTCTTCCAGTCCTCGATGCGCTCCTGCAGGGGGTTGATGAGGCTCTCCAGCAGTGCGCTGCGGGTGGGCAGGAGAGTGGGTCAGGCCCGCCAGGGGGTGCCCCACGAGCGCCCCCGCCTTCCGCCCGCCCACTCACTTGGTGAACTGCCGCAGCTTGGTCTCGATGCTGCGGTGGCGCATGCACATGCGCGTGAGCGCCGAGCCGATGTCCCGTGTGGCCCCTGGCGAGGCAAGCGTGCGGCTTGGGAAGGGGCCCATTCGGGCCTCCGCAGTCCCATCTCGGGCCACTAGGGGGCGCCTGGCTCGCGAAGGCCAAACAGGGATCCTGCTGGACCCGGCGTGGGGAGCTTGATTCTTAGTCTTTTCTGAGCTACTCGTAGGTGTCAGAGCCCTGGTCATCCTGGCTACGCCAGTCTCCTGTGGCTGCGGTACCCTGCTGGGCAAGCCAGGAACCTCCCCTCTCTCCCACCTCGGAGAGGCCAGCGCCAACAACTATCCAAGCAGTGACCACCAAAATTCCCCTCCAGGCCTACTAGGAACCTCCTCCAGGGGTGCCCAGATGCAGGCGTGAGAGTGCAAGTACACGCCCAAGGCTGGGAAGGAATAGGAGTCCCAGGTCTCTGCTACTCTGACTAGAAGGCAGTGGAGACGCCATGCCCAACAGAGCCATGGAGCGCTCACCTGGCCCCATATGCTCTCAGAAGGGCATAGAAGGGTGCCAGGAAACCATAATCAGGCTCATCGTTTGGAAGCGTGAACGAACTGCAGCTGAGGGGTCAAGTGAGCTGCCCACAGCCAGAAGGGAATCCCTCTGTGCGTCATGTCACCACACCCACTCCTGCTTGCATGCCTCTTGTGAGGGGGGCTCACTCTCTCCACAACCAGCAGAGTGGAATGGGGGACCAGACTCTGGGCCTGGCTCCTCTACCTGGCCCATACCCTATGCAGACTTTCCAGGTCCCAAGCCCACCCTAGGTGTCTCCAACCCCCAGCCACACCCCTCCCCACCTCGGGTGTTAGTAGCCATGTCAGCCACTTTCTGGAAGGCATCCAAGAAGGCCACAGCAGCCAGCACAGTAGTCCTGAGGAGAAGGACAGTGGTGTGGGTCATCAGTGGGTAGGATGTCCCCTCATCTTTCATGTGCCCCTTCCCAGCTGGGGTACCTCTGAAGCCTCACCTCAGCTGGGAATGTAGCTTTGTGGCCTTGGAGTTGAAGTCCTCCCAGATGGGGTAGGAGCTCTGCTGGGCAGATGGGAGAGGAGATGCAGTGAGCCCTGTGGGGCTGCACTGTTCTCCATGAGCCGTGTTCCCCCACATGCCTCGTCCAGACTCTGGGCAGTTTCTGGGAGAGTGGCCCCGTCCTCACAGAGGGGGAGGCTCTTGGCCCTCTGGAGGACAGAAGACTGAGGACAGAGCCACCAGGCATGAGCAGGGCCATGGCTGGGAATGGGAGCCTCTGCAGACAGCTGGGAAGTCTGTCCTACTGTCTATAGTGGGCAACCATTTCAGCCTACATCCCTTGGGGACACGGAAGCAGTCACTGGTAGGTTCCATCTCCTTAGGGTTTCCCAGAGACCTGTCAGGGAATCTGGGAGAACCCAGTGAGGGCACAATGTTTTCAGAACACACTTGGGATAGTGGGTGTTTACCTGCCCACCTGGCTTGGAGACTGAGGTGCAGTGTGGAGGGCATAGGTTGGCAAGGTGTGAGGCATTATCAGGTCTAAACTGGGGCTTCCAGGGGCCCTGTCCTGTACTATGGAAGTTGCAGCTGGCAGGTTGGCCATCCAAGGCCAGTAGCAGTGGCTCCCCAGCCCGGGTAGGCCATGGCTGCTGCAGGGCCCGGCCAGCCTGCCCGGGACAACCAGGCCCCAGCTG
Organism: Galagoides demidoff; assembly: GCA_963574575.1. NCBI lineage: Eukaryota > Metazoa > Chordata > Mammalia > Primates > Galagidae > Galagoides > Galagoides demidoff. Next base: position 10,836 of record CAUYQV010077837.1, read on the forward strand.
AATGGGGCCTTGTGCGGCCAACAGAGCCACCTTTCTCCACCCCCCCCGTGCCCCTCCCCTCCTGGGAAACAGTGTGGCCTTTATCCCAGCCTGGCCCAAGGCTCAAGTTGGGAGGGGGTTTCCCAGTAGGGAGGTCGGGCTCTTGGAGACCGAGTTGTCTAGTCTAATGAAGGGGCTTTTCTGGCTAACGCACTTTCCCCATGGCTGCAGGCTCCTGGAGAAACCTTAGCCCTGGCCCAAGGGCCCTGTGGTAGCTTCAATCCTTGAAGGGCCCCAAGAAGGGCCTGCAAAGCCCCAATATGAAAAGGCTTCCGACCTTCCCCTTCATGTAGGATGGTGCACCTCAGGCTGGGGCATTTATGAGGAAGGGGATGGCAGAGACCTAGCTCCCAAGGCCTCAGAGGGGGCTCTGCCCAGCTGGATCCCCAGGGGTGGGTTCTGGCTGGCTTCTCCAGGTGAGGAGAGAGTTTGCAGGGGTGGTGACATAAGTGGCCACAGCAAGTCTCAGAACCTCTCTCCCCGCCCAGCCAGACCAGTGTCCAGCGAAAGCAAATATTTGAGAATCCACAGAGACTGGGGTAAGAAGGGGAGACTGTGGGTGGGCTCAGGGTAGAAGGGACTGGGAGGCTATCCCTGGCAGTCCCGAGGAGCTGACATATGCCTGGGATACCTCAGGGCTCTTATGAAAGGAGGCATCCTCCTACCACTTAGACCCTCCCCTCAGTCTGGATGCCTTGCAGAGACCTCCCTCCAAGGGGCAGAGAAGATGCTAGGGGTGTGGAGCTTCAGAGCCAGCTGTCCTGGAGCCTAGGAAACCTTTTTAGTCCTCTCAGTAGCCCTGGGGCATTTTTAGAGATTAAAGCCTCTCCAGTGGGTAGGGGACAAGATGGGGCATGGGGGAGGCCAGGCCTGGTTTCCCTTTGGCAGATGGATCTGGGATTCCACCTCCTTCCCCACGTAATCCATGCAGAACTCCAGAAACAGGGAGTTGAGGGGCCAGAGCAGCCAGTGCCCTAGCAAGTGTCCTCAGCCTTCACCTAGTCCAAGAGAAGAATGCTAATTTTGCTTCCATTTTACAGATGAGGAAACTGAGGCCCACATAGATTAGCTAACTTGTCCAAGGCCACAGGGTAGCAGAGTGAGGATATGATTCTATGTCTCCTTGGTCACTATACTTCAGGTAACGGGATCCCCTGACAAGCAGGACAACGAGCACCTGAGCCTCAAAGCTGGGGAGGTGGGAGGGGACAGCTAGCTCTTCCCCAAGCGGTGGCTGCTCTGGAAGCTTCACAAGGTGGGGGCTTGTCATTAGAGGTACCCAAATGGGTAGGAAATGAGATAGGGGGGCATCTCCTTAGTCTGGCAGTGGACATGGGATGCAGGTGAGCAGCCCATGGAAAGATCCCAGAGAGGGAGCTTTCCAGGTGACACTGGGCCAGGGCTCCCTCAGCCTGATTCTGCACAGGACTGGACCTACCTCCTGGGATCAGTGTGGGGACTCAAGGAGGCTGTGTGGAGGGTGACCAGCATAGGCCCGTGCATGGTAAGCACCCACGGTAATGCTGGCTGAAGAAGAGGATACATGGGCCAGGGCCCATGTGTCCCGGTGACACCGGGTGACACCCCTCACTCTTGGGGGGGGGGGTAGGCAGAGATGATGACCCCATTTTCTAGATGGGCCAGTGCTGGGTGGAGGTGCCAGTCCCTCTGCTGAAGGTCTGTGCCTAAGCCTATTCCCGTGGGCAGGTCCTTGGCCCCACTGGCCCTTCCTGGGCTTCAGTGGGCAGCCTAACACTAGTGGGCATTTGGCCTGGGCTATTTGAGGCACAGAAGGCAGTGAAAGCTCCTGAAGGCCTCCCCATTCCAGAGCTGGTGCTCTCCTCCAGGCTGTCTAGACTCCAGCTATAGTTTGGGGAGCCCCTCCCCTCTTCTACACCCCTCAAGCCCAGGGTCAGAGCCTTCCAGAGGCCCCAGTGAGGGCTGTCGTTAGGCCTGTGCATGCACTTGTGGGGCAGCCTCTTCCTCCTTGGAACCCCTGCTACCTCTGTGGCTCAGGCTATGGAGGGCAACAGCCCCAAATCCAGGTGGTCAGCCTCCAGGTGGCCCAGTTCCTTCCTCTGCCCTGAGCCAGGGCCCCTGAACACATGCATGGTAGGGACATACTCATACTTGGCATGAACCCAGATGAAATCTCTCCCATTTTGCTTCCAAATGTCAGAAGATCCCACCTGATGTCTAGCCTGAACCTTTTGCTACAATCTGGGCCGAATTCCCTTCTGTCTTATCCTAAAGTTCCTTTCAAACTGGCAGGAGACAGAGGACAGTCCTGGTCCTCTTCTCTAAACAAAAGCTGCTGCTCTTTGCAGTGGTTGCTGCAAGGCTGGGGTTGGGGGAAAAGCGCCCCCTCAGTCAGCCCTAGCAGTGGTTGGTGGGGTAGGGTGGTCTAGGCTGCTCAGGCCCAGAATGGGACCCTGTGGCCAGGGCTGTGAGGCCCACAAGGCAGGTGGGGTCTGCTGAGGACCAGTTGAAGGGATCTGCAGGTAGAGGTAGACAGAGCTGCAAGGGATGGAGGTCCCCTGGGGAGGGTGCCAGGCTGGCTTTAGGCCTTTTCCTGGGGGGCAGGGATCTGGCACTTGCCACTGTGGTTGTTCCCCTGGCAGCCTGGGAGCCCTGACCTCACAAGGGCCTGTCCTAGCACTGTGGTGTGTGGTGTCCCTTGCCTCCCAGTGGGATTCTGTGTTGTATACTTGGTGAGTGTGTGCTGGGCTGGTAGAGAAGGTATACTCAGGAGTTTCTGTGGGGAGCACCGTCCCAGTTCTCTCCCTTGCTCCTCCTGGCCCTTCGATCCTTCCCCTTTATCCTAGGAAAGGGGCAGAGGAGACAGGTGGAGCTCATTGGAGCTAAGCTTTCTCTACCTAGCCAACTGGGGCAGCTCTGCCAAAGCCTGCCTTCTTTGGGGGAGAGAGTGCCCCTAAGCCAACCCCCAGGACTAACAATGAGGGCTGAGGTCAGGAGCATGCTCTAATAGTCTCCTTAATGACCTTGAGCCATTTCCAGGCCTCAGTTTCCCCACCTGGTGGGGTAAGCCAGGAATCAGAGGCCTGCTGCAGGCTGACCTTGGGGAGCCGGGCCTGGGCTGGGAATGGTGTGGGAAAAATGTTCCCTTGGGGTTGTTCCACTAACCCAACCTTTATCCTGCCCCCTCCCAAGGTGATGGTAAAGGCCTTATCCTTGGATGCAGGGAAATCGGCCTGGAGACCTTGACGTCCAGAGCTTCCTGGGGCTTGTGGGGGCGGGGTGGGGCTGGGGGCGGCAGTCGCAGGGTCAGGCTCAGAGGCCGCTGGCTGGGAAGGAGTTAACGGTTCTCCGCTTTATTATTTTTTCCTGCTTTGGCGGTGACAGCATTGTCTGGGCTCCAAGCCGTCGGGGAAAGGGTGTGGGGGGGCATGGTGGTGGAAGGGGGCGGAGGCTGGTGAGACCCTTCAAGGGTTGGAGCCAAGCCCCACTCACGGTCTGGGGGTCTGGGGCACAAGGAGCCCGCGTGTGCGCAGGCTCGGGTCGGGACCCCAAGGGGCGACCCTGGGTACCGCGCGGACACCCCGACACACGGGCACCCACACCCCCAGAGGAGCACCCTGAGACACGGGTGCACAGACGCAGGCAGTACACGTTCAGACAAGGACACACAGACACCGCAGGGCACCGCCACAGCAGGGCACGGCTGCCCGCCGCCACGCGCCCCGGAGGGGACACGCACCCGAACCGCGCGCCCGGCCCCGCCGCGCCCCGGTTACCTTCATGTCGTTGACTATGGCCTGGAAGAGCCCGCCCAGGGCGCCGCACTCCTTCTCCGCCGTCTCCATGCTGGGGCCGGGAAGCGGTGGCGGCGGAGGCGGCGGCGGGGCGCTCCGGGGCGCGGGGCCGCGCGGGGGAGGGGTCCGGGCCGCGGCGGGCGCGGGCTCCCAGGCCCCGCCGGCCTCCCGCCTGCGGGCCGGGCTCAGCGGCCGGCCGCGCCGCGCTCCGGGGTCGCGGGCCGGCGGCTGGCGGCGCGGGCCATGTTGCGGCGGGGCTGGCGGGCGGCGCGGGGGGCGCGGCGCGGGCAGCTGGCGGCGCGGCCCGGGCGCGGGGACTGGCGCGGCGGCGGTAATCCGAGCCGCCGAGGCGCGCGTCACGTGGGTGCGGGGAGGGGCGCGCACGGGGAGGGGGCGGGCCGCCGGGGGGCTGTGGGAAAGGCCGGCGGGCGCAGGCCCGGCCGCGGCCCGGACCAGGCTTTGAAATCCGAGCCCGGGAACTGGCAGACTGGTCGGGCGAGCGGGGCCCGCGGGCCCGAGCGCCCCCACGGGTTAGGGTGGCGCTCGGGCGGGGCCTGTCCTGCGCACGCAGGAGCGGGATGGCTGCTGGGGTCTCACCGTCCGGGCTAGGGCCTCGAGTCCATCTCCTGCCCTTTGGTCTGGGGGTCACTGGGGGAGTGAGATGGGGTCAGTGCATCCCCCGATGAATACTTACTACGGAGCTGGGGGCAGATCAGTGTCATGGGACTGCCCACCTTGGGACATTTCGCGGGAGACACAGACCCTCGGGCCTAAGTTCTCAAGCTCCTTTTCCGATGACTGAGGCCTGGCTTTTGTGATGGAGGGTGGTCTCCTCACCTGTGAACAATTCTTTCCTAGTGGATGGGAGCCTGTGTGTCCCTCGTCCGTGGGAACAAATGCACATGCATGGGAGTGAGGGCAAGTTCAGCCTGTCTTCCTGGAGGCTCCAGGCAGGGAAGTCCATCTGGAGGGGCAGCTCCACGCTGGGGGCAAAGCAAGAACAAGCTCCTAACCTCCTACCCCAGGAGCCTGTAGGAGCCACTCTAGAGCTTATGAGGATAAACTCAGGCTTCCCAAAGACTGAGGACAGGTGATCCTGGTTTACAGGTATGGGTGAAAAGGGACTCTTTCAGCCAAAGCAAGGGTTGGGGCACCTGTCTGTCCCTAGACTGGCCTCTGGGCCTTTCCTTCATCACCCAGTGATCTGCAAAATGTTCTGCTGTGTGTAATTCCCTTTCCATCCAGAAACTTCTGAGGTACAGCTCCCATCGTGGGGATGTCTCACTGCCCAGTGACTCATGCTGATGACAAGATGGAAGTCAGATTACTGTTCAGGGTCCCAGGGCAGGCCAGTGCCTCTGCTCTGTAGGTGTGGGTCTTAGAGGTGGAGAACTGAACCCCAGGCCCTTGGGGTGCAGCTAGGACTCCTTGGGGCCACCATGAGATCAGGTGTCCAGGACAGAAAAGAGCAGGCGGGTTTGGGTTGAGGGTTTTCTGTTATTTCTTTATTGGGTGTAGAGGTGCATCATTCAGTAGAGATCTCTGTGCTGGCCCCTATGTGCATACAAGTATGTATACACATGTACAGAACACACATTCACGCATGTATGCACATACACACACATAAGGCCAGAGCTTTGCTGGGCTGGAGGAGTTCAAGATCTTTTTCCAAGAGGGTATTAGAAAGAGATTGATTCCAAGGGATGGGTAGCATTTGAGGCTGTGCTCCTCTCATCCCACTGGGTGGGCAGCCAGCTCTATCCGAGTGGCAGGTGCAGCTGACAGCACTGAGGGCCTGGGCCCTGAGAGGAGCTTGGGTAGATAGAGCAGCATCCGGCCACCCCCGGCCCAGCCCTGGGCTGGTGGTCAGGTCCAGCCCTGGCCCTGAGAGGCAGGTTCTCAGGTTCCTAGGGTTTGTGGGGGTGAAGACCCTGAGTGCTTCATGGGACCACTCATTGGGCCCTTCATGTCAGGACTGTCAGAGGACGATCCTCCGGTCCATGGGATCCCCACGCCCACTCCGCTGGTGCCTCACTTCCAGGTGCTTGTTCTGGACCTTCTCAAAGTGCTGCAGCAGCTCTGTGTAGTCGATGCTGGGGGAGTCAGCCTTCTGAGACTTGGGGGCTGCATTCAGACTGGCTCTGGGAGGAGGGAGAAGGCTCAGCATCAGGCACCAACTCACATGGGGGCTACGGGTAGAGAGCAAGGGACCTGGAGCAGAGTCAAGGCTGGTGGGGCTCAGCCTCCTGCCCAGCAGCTACCCCGGAGAACTGGGGCACCCCATTAGTATCCCCCCAACCCCTGCCGCCTGCTGCTTGGATATTGCCCTCAGCCTGTGGGCTTGGCGATGAGGCCCAGAGCAGGCATCTAATCGGGAAGCATTTCCTGTTTACCAGTGGCTCCCTTTGGGGTGAAAGCCAGAGCCAGCAGCCAGCCAGGAAGCCAGCTGGGGCCTGGAACAGGGTCTGGGGACAAGGGGGAGGGGGCAACCTAGTCCTTTCTCTGGGGCCAGGCTTGGGCTGGGTACAACAGGCATTACTGAAGTCTCTGCTGGGCCCTCAACTTGGCAGGATTCTTGTTTTTGAGTGTTGGGGCCCTGAGGCCTATACTCACTCCCTGTTACTGGGGGAAGGGGAACTGGTCTCTTCACTGGACACTGTGATAGCTCCTATGCTCCTATTGTTACCACCGTCCCCAGGAGGTCTGGATGTGGCTGTGCAGTGCAGGCTGCAGTGTGCACAGGGCTCCCTAGCTGTTGGGGGACTGCAACTTCAAGCCCAGCGCTTAGCTTGCTCTGGCTACCAGAGCCTGTGGGTTGCTGTCCCATCCCTCACTGCTCTCCTGCTGAGTCTCACAGACTACTCCTTCACTCTGGTTTCCCTAACTTGGAGAAGATCCCTGTGCTCTGAGAAGTATCTGCTTCCAGCCCTTGAGGCCTGGGGGCCCTGGTCAGGGTCTCATGAAGACCACGGGCTGCTGAGTTAAGCAGAAGACCCCTGAGCCCTCTGTATTCATGGAAAGACTCCAATACAGAGCATCCAGGCAGCAACTGAGCACAGGAGCTAGACAGACCTGGACCCAGCCGCATAACCCTGTCCTTGCCACCTAATGTTGGGCACGTGACTCAGTTTACTCAGCTGTAAAGGGGCTGTAAGGGTTCTTTCAGATATGGCGTCTTAAGAGCTCAGCCTGGTGTCCAGCAGCTCAAGGCAGTGCATGTTGGTTGCCATTTTTGGGGAAACACAGTGGCGCTTCCCCCAATAGAACTCTCACTCATGAGCTCCACCCAGCAGAAAAGACTAATGGCTGGAGCTTGACAGGCATTGGTCAAGGAGGCTGCAGGCAGGACCAGGATGGCGGACTCTTCCCACAGCTGAGACATCTTCCAGAGCCCAGACACAGTGTCTTACACCCCTGCTCAGCTTCTGCCTAACCCCACCTGCTCCCCTCCCTCCTTTCTGTAAAGGACACACCACCAGAAAACACCTGGGATGGTGTCTGGCTGACTGTGTGCTGGGCCTTGTCCCTCTGCCTCCTGAATGGGGCTCAGTTACCGCTAATGCCACAAAGATCAAAAGCATCTGTGCACATCACCCCCAGCTTGTAATCTGGTGCTGGCAGCTCCCTAAAACCCCCTAGTCTCCCCTGGGCCTAATGCTTTGGCTTTTCAGGAGCGCTGGGGGGAGCAGCATGCAGACCCGTGGGCACCCATCAGTGTTGTCCCTGTGGCCTCAGCCCAAGTATGTTAAGGGAGCATCTGGAGTTAGGGCTCTGAGCTCCAGGTGTCCCTTGGCTTCCTCACAAGCCCAGGCTGTTCTCTGGGCCACAGGGTGACTGTGCCAGGGAGGTCTTTCCCCATTCTTGGGAGCCCAGAGTGGTCCATTCTTGGACCTCTGGGTGGGGTCCACCCACTTGCTTTTGATTTTTGTGGTGCCAGTGGTGATTGACCTCCCTCAGGAGGCAGGGGCACAAGGCCTAGTAAAGCATCAGCCACACACGCAAGGTGTTTTCTAATGGTATGCTCTCCACGGGAAGGAGGGGAGGGAGCAGGTGGGGATGAGGAGGAGTGGGCTATATCCTGCTCCTCATGATGGCAGACCCTTCCTGAGATCTTAGGAGTAGGGAAGCATGTGCCCCCATGGGGCTAGGAGGCACTGCCTGGTTTCTGAGCATGGCTGCTTCTCAACCCTTTTGCTCTTTGTTTACAACAGCCCCAGTCACTCAGTGGCTGAGGATATCCAGCCAGTGGAGCAGAGCTGGGATTCCAGCACCCTGAGCTGGTCTCTTCTGGTGCCACCCGACCCACACCTGTCCCTAGATTTTCCTTCAGAGGTTCCCTCCTGCCTCACTGAAGAGATGGTCCATGGGCAGTGGCCCAGAAGCCTAGGTGGGGGCATGGTTGTTGAGCTCTGTTGGAGCCTTCAGGACACACAACAAGCAATGAGGGACAGGCAAGGAGGGGAGGAACTGCCCAGCTGTTCCTGGCTGGCAGGTCTGTCAGGCAACTCAACGCAGCTGCCAGCTGCCTGCCCCTCCCAGGGCTGGGACTGTCCCTCTATGCCCAACCCTGCAATCTGACCCCTCTCCCAGCTGTTCTTGAAGTCCTTCCTTGCCCACTGTCCATGTCTATCATCTCTCTTCTCAGGTCTTTATAAAGAAAGGCTAGGCAATGCCTCACACACCCATTTAGTCCACATGTGCATTTACTGATGAAACCAAGGCATCAGACTTGCCTGAGGTCACACAGCAAATCCACGGCAAAGCCTGGACCAGATCTGAGTCCAGGCCCAGCCCTCTTGCTCAAGAATTGCTTGACTCTGACCATGGGGGATGCTGAAGAAATCCTTTCTCCCAGCTTCCCTCTGCAAACTTGTTCTACCCTGGGATGAGTATGGAAGAGGTCCAACTACTCGGAGCCTTGTGCCCACTCCTCAAGGCTGAGGAGATGCAGCATACAGGTCTCCAACAGTGACAATGACCTTTAACACCATAGGGTCGGCTGCCTGACCAAGACACCTCCCCTGGGAAGGCTGGTTCCCATGGAGAAACTGGAGGTCACAGTGCAGCAGCCCTTCCTGCTGCTTCCCCCTTCTAACAGTCCCTTCCCCTCCTGAGTGGCTTCCAGGGCAACTCTAACACCCACATGGAGCTGCAAAGGCCAACATAGAGGCCAGGCTAGTAATCCACAGTGTGGCTCCAGGGCTTCTCTCTGCATCTCAGGGCTGGCGGCTCTCTGGTGGAGGGAATCCAAGTGGCTGTCTCCCTGCTCCCTTGGGCATCACAGTGCACCCAATGCCAATGCAGTCTCCTTGGGATTACCTGGTTGGCACCCTGAGCAGCTAGGACAACAGCTGGCACCAGGGCTATTCCTGTCACCTGGAGCACTGCTGTCTGGAGAAAGGGCAGGCAGGACAGGAGCTGGGCCTTGGTGAGGGCCATACTTGCTGGGGGCTGAGCCTGTTTATCTGGCTTGGGGCAACCAACAGGTGCCTCTGTGGGGCCAGGTGGGGTAGTGGAGACGAGGCCTGCTGGTGTGGAGGACACAGGGGCCTTGAGCATGGGTATGCCCATCTCAAGGTTGCCTGTGTTCACCCCAAGGGCAGAGCCTGAGGCCCTTCACTAGAGCCAGGCACCAGGCCCGCTGAGTGGCTCAAACAGCCTGGGAGGGAATTCTAGACACACAGGGCATCTGATGCAAGCTGGGCACACTCCATTCAGCGTAAATCTTCTCAGTGGCTCTGCCCGTTTCCATGGCGACCTGACAAGTGAAATTTTCCATCTCGGATGCCAAATGCCTGTGGATGAGGCAAAGCCTCCAAGGGTTACCAAATATAGACACAGCCCAACAGGCTCTGGGGCAGGGGCTGCACTGGGTGCACGATGGGGGCCTGGGCCCCTGCCCATAGGCTGCTGAGCTGGGCCTCTGGGGGAAGGTGTGCCTGGGCCAGAGCAGGGAGCCCCGGTTGCACTCATCTGCCACCCCACCCAGCAGGGGGCTGGGAAGGTCCGAGTAGTGCTGGGGTCTCCCAATGCTCCCAAGTCCAGTTTGCCACAGCCAGGGTGGGGAGGGCTATCTGAGGCCTGGGAGATGCCTGGACTGGGCCCTCTCTTGTTCTCTTGCCTGACTGCCACCAGAGTGCCATCTCTCAGCTGGGGCAGGGACTCTGTTTGGGTACCTCTTGGATGCCGTCTGAGATTTCAGAATTTGTCCTAAGCTTGGCCGAGACTGCTTAGAGAACGTACCGCTACTATATACCACCTTCCTCGTAAATAAGCACCTCAGCCTGATGCTCTGACCTGTATGTGCAAGGCTAAAGGGCAAGTGGCTGAGGCTGGACTGTGGCTGCAGTGACAAGAAGGGTGAGAGCTGAGGCAAGGGGACCTCGGCAACCCCTCATACACCTCTTCCTCACCAGACACCTCAGCCAGGGTCCTGCTCCATATCAGGAAACTCCTTTGGGGGCAGGGCTGCAGACCCAGCTGCACTTACTCGGTCTGCAGCAGCTCGGGGTTAGGCACGCACTGGAGCCGGTGTGAGAGCAGCTGGAAGGCGCTGCTCTGGGGCAGCAGCATGAGCAGGCCGTACAGGGCTTTGATCAGGTAAGGGTTGTTCTTCACGTCCAGCAGCTGCAGGCGCAGATCTGTGGTGGGCAGGGGACAAAGGCCAAGGTTCAAGGGTCAGAGGTCTGGCACCACTCTGGAACATATCCAGCCCAGAGCCCCAGCCTCGGCCTGGCTGGGGCCACCAGCACAGTGGCACCCACGGCCCGTGAGTAGGTCAGCCAGGCTGCCAAGCTTGCGGTGAGGAACCCCTTCCCAGCCAGCCCAGCCTGCCCCCTCCTCTGCCAGGAGTGTCTTGGCTGTTTCCATGATCTCATCTTTCTTCCTTTCTACCCACCTGCCTGTCTGTCTGATCTTTCCAGCAGTCACCTCAGCTCGGTGACCCCCAGACCCGCTGGGGGGCCTGGCCCACCCCCCTGCCCCCAAAGCCCAGCTACCTCCCCAGTAATGAGGGCTCCGGCTTGTAGTGTAACAGATTCCCCAGTCGGCCCTGCACGTGCCAGCACAAGAGAGCTATAAATAGGGTGTGCTGGAGAGAAAGACGGTGGATTAGGACAGCTTTAAGGGAGAGCAGGATGGAAAAATGCTTTTGTGTGTAGTGTGACACACACCAAAGCCCAGGAGTGCCGAGGAGGAGCTTTTGGATCTCCAGTTCAGACCAGCCCTGCACCACTCTGCCAGGGGAGAGATGCACTTGGGTCTCTGCCCAGCACCCAGACCAACCCGAGGTGCATGGAGCCTGCTGGCTCCCGCACAAGGCAGGCCCCACTTTCCCAAGGCCCGTGGGGAGACTCGACTCAAAACAGGCTCTCACAGCTCTCCTGTGAGTCTCTTCAGGTAGAGTCTGGGCATCCTCTGTAGGGAGAGCTATGCTTCCGGAGTGACCATGTATCCCCAGAAGCAGCTAGGCTTGGGGGCCAGGAAGCAGCAGACTAGGGCCTCTTTCCCAGGAGGCACAAGTAGAGGAGACCCTTATTGTTGCCCCAGGGCTGGCCATTCCGGCAGAAGCATGGGCCTGCCTAGGAGTCCTTTCTTCCCTTTGGGCCTTGGGGAAAACCTGGGACTTCCTGTGGCTTAGGGAGCACCACTGAGATCCAGGCAACTCAGGGTTGGGTTGGGGCCAGGAGTGCGTTCTCCTGTAGTCTAGTCACCCTTCCCCAACAAGGCCCTGGGCCTGAGGAGAAAGTGCTCGGGGCTCCTCCAGGGTCAGGTTGGGTGAGTGGGTGCCTGTCCTGGGAGGCTCTTAGGGAGGTAACACATCAGGCACACTTGGGACAGGCTTTGGTGGTCTCTGCTGACAATAGGGGCATCAGTCACCCATGGCACTTTGCTACTGGGAGAAGCTGGCCCTCTGAGTGGGAGCTGGGGGAGGGCAGGAGGGCCCCTTAGCTCCCGCATTTACTTTGGCCTCCAGAGCTCAGGCTGGGTGGGTCAGACCTGTTGCCACAGAGTGGCAGGCCTGGGTGGCCAGACTGGCGGGGAAGGGGGCCCCTGGCAGGGTTGCCTCCCAGCTCTCTATGTGCTAACACATGAGTGTCGCTTGGGAGTGTGCCTGCTTCGGGCAGCAGGCATCATGTGTGCCGGGGCACCGGGGCGGTGGTGTTCACCCAGCCAGCTGCCGCCTTTGCAAATTCAGCTTGGGTGTTACTAACCAGGCAGCTCCTGCCCACCTACTCTCAGCAAACGCCAACTCTTTTTCCCAAGAGGTGTGGGCATGGCTTCTGGACAAACAGGAGCACTTGCAAGGGGCCCCAAGACTTCAGAGAGCCAGGGCAGAGGGCAGCAGGCTTAGAGGAGTGGCTGGAGACAGCCCTGGGCAGGCCTTGGTATCAGCCTTCAGGTGGGTTTTACTGTCAGCACTGACCTGAGGGACACAGGCAGGTCCCACGTTCTGCTCTGCGCTGTGTACTCCATCCCCACACCAGCTGGTCTCTCAGTCCTGTCATTCCCAGCCCTACATTCTTGACATTCCAGAAGCATCCCTGGGGTGACTGCCCTCCCTGCCCCCCAGCCTTGGCTAAGAGCCAATCCTGAGATAGGCTCAGCTGGGCCTCCCTCCAGCCTGGCCAAAAGCTGAGTGCTGGGCATGCTAGGTGGGTGAGGCAGACATAGGACTCTCACATGTGAAGATGGGGCACTCGATGAGCTGCACCAGCTTGTCCACTTCTGTGAGGAAGTCCACAGTGACCTCCAGGTCCCCGCTGGGTAGGTAGTCAAGGAAAGTCTGACCGCTGGGCCAGCACAGCCACAGCTGCAGAGCTGGTGCCAGGCTGGTCCCACCTTGGTAGTACGTGGCAGAGTGCAGCCTGGCACTTGCCCTGGCAGCTGGCAGCACCGTGTGGCCTTCACCCTCGTCCCTGACTTCCTGTGCCCAGAGTGCAGACTTTGATGAGCAGGATCTAGTGTACAGAGCGCATGAGGGTGTCCTCTTCCCTTCTTCCCTCTAGATGGAAGCCTCCTGTGTGCACTCAGGTTCTGGGCCTGCCTACAACCTGCCTCATCTATACCCTCTGGTATAGAGGCTCTCTCTTTTTTTTTTTTTAGAGACAGAGTCTCACTTTATTGCCCTTGGTAGAGTACTGTAGTATCACAGCTTATAGCAACCTCCAACTCCTGGGCTTAGGCGATTCTCTTGCCTCAGCCTCCTGAGTAGCTGGTGCAGGTGCCCACCACAATGCCTGGCTATTTTTTTGTTGCAGTTTGGCCGGGGCCGGGTTTGAACCTTTCACCGTTGGTATATGGGGCCAGGACCCTACTTACTGAGCCATAGGCCCTGCCCTCTTTTTTTTTGAGACAGAATTTCACTTTGTCGCTCCTGGTAGAGTGATGTGACATCATAGCTCACAGCAACCTCAGGCTCCCAGGCTCAAGTGATTCTCTTGCCGCAGACTCCTGAGTAGCTGGGATTAAAGGCGCCCATCACAACACCCAGCTATTTTTAGAGATGAAGTCTTGTTCTAGCTCAGGCTGGTCTTGAACTCATGAGCTCAGGCAATCTGCCTGCCTTGGCCTCCCAGAATGCTGGGATTTCAGGGCGTGAGCCACTGTGCCCGCCTTTAGAGGCTTTCATTACAGCCCCGCAGCCTGTCAAAGAGGGCTGGGCAGGAGACAGGGCCACATCAGGGCTGCAGCAAGTGTGTTAGGTGGTGGCCAGCCAGAATTTGGGTCACACAAGTGCCAAGAAGACCAGGATCTGAGTTGGGGAAGGAAAGCAGGGACCCTGCAAGGACCCAGGCAAGGCAGCTCACGCCAAGTCCAGGGTTGCACACCAGGCATTCACAGATGAGGCTGTTTGCTTCTTGGTGCCTCTTGCGGGGGCAAGAGTCGAGGTGTGCACAGGCTCTTCCCCTCCCAGAGCCTCTCTGTTCAGCCTGCTTCCCCCATCCCATCTCCTGCTGAGTCCACCTGGCTCTGGCTCTGTGGTCCTGAAGGCCCACTCCTGAGCTTGAGCCTGTAGGCCTTGCCTGCACCTGCCCAGGGCCTTCTCCCCAACTCTTGACTGACAGAGCCCTGAACAAAGGTGGCCAGCAAGAACTGTTGTGAGCAGAGTGCACCTGCCTCGTCCCTGGTGAAGGAGCTAGGGCTCACCCTCACCTGGTGGCCTGGTACCACTTGCTGGCTAGGCTAGGCTAGGCCCACTCAGCTCAGATCCCAACTCACAAGGTTTCTCCAAGGCCAGCTCCCCTCTAGGAAGCCCTTGGGTGGCCTACCTGTTGCTGATTGTGCTGTTTTTGATTCATCCCTCACAGCACCCTGGTTGGGTAGTCCTGGGGCTGAGCAGAGGGCCAAGGGCAGGAAGATGGCTGCTGGACACCCCACTGGGTGGGGGGGGGTATCCCAGCCCCTCCTGCCCCTCAGTGGCCTACCCAAACAGTGAGGGAAGGATACAACTTCTGGATGAGGTCATAGGCGTGCTGGTAGTTCTGGGTGAGGAAGCACAGGGACACCGTGGTGACTGGGTTGTGGCACCAGGAGCGGTATAGGCAGCAGAAAAGGTTCTGGCTCTCCTGAAGGAGAAGAGTGAGAGCACTTAGGAGGGCCCTGCTCCGTGTGGGACCAGGATGGAGGGAAGGGGAACAGGGAGCCAGCTCAGCCCCCCACTGTATTTGGCAGCCCAGCTGGGAGCTAGCTGTCCTCCTCAGACCCTGTCATTACCTCCCAGTCCCACAGAGCTGCACAGTGGTAAAAGACTGGTCAGGAGCCTGTCCTTTGTGCTGGTGTTACTGCCCTGGGCAAAACAACAGTAATTGTGCTCCTCAGAACTCTGGGGCCAGTGGGGCTGGGAGGGCAAGGGGGAGCGGGCTAAAGCTTCCTCAGAGGCTAGGCTCTCCCAGTGGCGTCCTCCCCTCTGTCCTCAAACACCACCTCCTCCCAGTGCAGGCCAGCCCAGGAGCTGAGCCCACACTTGGGGGAAACCTCTGCCCCTGATGAACATTCTTAAGGCCTCTGCGAATGTCTGGAAAGAACCACAGGAGGAAGGCAGGGCTGTGGCCTGGATCGCTCTGAGCCACTTGGCCCTAGACGCCCTCAGACATGAGCTTGGATGTCCTGAGACTCCCGGGGAGGGTGTGGAGGCAGGGTCTGTAGGGTCCTGCTAGGCAGAGGCTGTGGGGAACAAAGCCTGAGCCCTGGCACTGAGGATGGGGCCTGCTGGAGCCCGCCATGCTCAGCCCTGAACCTCTCAAGTCATAAGGGTAGCGAGTGCCTCCCTGTTCTCTCTGAGCAACCCTTGGTATGTTCTCACCCAAAGTCTGGGATGGGCAACAACCTGATACCCTGGCTTATGAGAGGTACCTTATGACACAGTACAGTTATGGGAGAGAAGGACCAGGCTGACAAGGACAAGGAGAGTAATTAACCCCTAAGCTCCTGGCAAGGTTACTGTTCAGTGGCCAGACCCTGAAAGGAGTGGGCCTAGAGCCAGTAGAGGCTCTGTTTGGGGTGGAGGGGGTGGGGGGATTTGGGTAGGGGAGGGCGTCAGGCAGAGAAGGCAGGACTGGGGGAGGGTCAGGGAGGGCACCTGAACCTGAAGAGACTACAGAGCCTTCTGCAGGCAGAGACCTCCACAGTGGATGACTCAGCTGGTGGTCAGCGCTTATACACAACCTTCCACTCGGGTTTATTTCAGTCTGGACTGGGCAGGTCTCGATTTCATTCCCATCACCTTCCTGAGAGTGTCCTGGGGCCACTGAGGGTAGGGCTGGGGCACATGGGAACAAATCCTGGGGTCAGAGCCTGACCCAGCGTACCAGAGTCTTCAGGTCCTTGAGCTGATTTCGTAGCTGGAAGAGCTCTGTGGAGGTGAGCAGGATGGTGTTGAGGGCGTGGACCATGGTGGAAGCGAACTTGAGGTCTTCCTCCTGGAGCAGGATGTCAGCCATCGAGTGGAAGATGTTTTCTGCGTTGAGCAGGAGGCAGAGCTGCCTGGAACGCAGGTGGTGGGGGTCAGGGCTTGGGAAACCTCTGTGCAGAAGCCTGCTCTCCCTAGGGGGCTGGTGTGGAACCCTGACTCTGAGGCCTGTGTGGGTCGCTGGGCCCCACTCCACACCTTTCAACACTACCTGCCTGGCCCAACACCTCTGGGCTCTTGAGGATATAGTGACCTCCTGTCCCCATACCAACAAGGGAAATGCCCAGGGTGGGGAGGAATCTTCTCCAGCCTGGCCCCCTCTGGCTACTGATGATGAACAGGGCCAGGGTCACATCCTGAGCTTCCCACCTGTGTCAGCAACGCCCCCCAGGCCATGGCACTCCTGCTCACTGCTAGGCCACAGTGACCGCTGCTCCACTGCTGTTCACCTGGCCTGGGCATGCCTGCAGGTGGCAGGAGCCCAGCAGGTACTTATGGAATGAACCTTACGAGGATCTGGGGTTTTTCTCTCACTGTACAGATGACAGTCTGGGGCAGGGGGGAGAAGCGACCTGACAAAGGTCCCAGAATTACTGAGGACCAGAGCTTGGATCCATTGCCCCGTGCGCCACGACTTTCCACTGTCTATCCTCTAGCAAGACTACTGGGGGGAGGGGGACAAGAATTGGGCTCTGTGAAAATCTATGTTACAGTCCATATTATAGAAAGAGAAATAACTCCGTATTATAAGAAAGAGAAATAACCCTGAGAATGAAGAAAAGCAGTTTTTCCAGGGTCTCTGGGGCAAGATGGTGTTAACAGTGGTAAGTGGGTTTTGAGGACAGGCTCTGAGGAAGCCTCTGACCACCCTGCTTCCCCATGTGCCCTCAGGGGCTTGGCTTCAGGGGACAAGCCTGAAGGCCCCCTGGGTGATGGCTTCCTAGGTAGAGTACGGCTGGACTCCCATCAGGAGTCCCTGGGATCTGGAAGCTTCCTGAAAACTGAGAAGGAAGTAGGTGAGGGCCACACAGGAGTGTGCAAGTGGATGGTGGGGGATGGGTGCTGCCTGCCTCCCACGCTCTGCTCCTAGGAAGCACCGCCACGCACCAGACAAGGGGTCTGAGTCCTCAAGGTCCCCCATGCTGCATGATGTGAGCCACGTCTGTGGCAACATGCCTGAATATGTCCACATCCTCCCAGGTTACTGACCTTGTGCTAGACTCAGTGTTATCGAGCCCTGTTTCCTGCTTGCTTCTGAATACCAGCCATGGGTTTGGGGCCAGGCTGGAGAAGATTCCTCCCCACCCTGGCCCTGGAAAAATCCCAGAGAGTTTGGTAACGGAGAGGTCAAACCACGAAGTGCAAACAGGGGGTAGGCCATCTCCAGCCTAGCCCCAGCTGGAACCAGCAGGCCTGGGCAAGAAACCATGAGAGAAATCTAAACAAGGCTGAGGCAGGGTGGGTGGGTGGTGGACGCAGGACGTGAGGCCACTTCATCTCAGCCTTGCACGCGTTCCCCTGATGTAAGGCGGTGGGCCGATGTGTCAGAGCTGGAGCTCCCAACCACCAGCTGTGTGATCTCAAGGTCTCTGCACAACTTTTCCACTTTTTACCCAGGGGCCATCCCTGCTGTGAGGTCGGGGGAACATTCAGAGGCCAGCTGGGAAGACTGGAGACAGCTTGTGTCAGGTGCCCAGCTTCTGGAACACGGACAGGGACCGGAGCCTTCCTGGTGGGGATGACAGCCAGCCCACTGGAGGGAAGGCTGGCCAGGCTGCCTCAAGCCCAAGGCCGGGAGGTGGTGACCCTGCTGAATTTGGACAGGGCTTCCCATCCCCTCCTGGCCCTCCCTTCCTGGGATAAGCCCTGTCTCCAGGGCCGTGGGACAGAAATGTTCCAGAAGGGCAGGCAAGGGAGGAAGGGGAGCGTTCTGACAAATGGTCACAAATGCCCGTCGCCTGCAGCTGCTGCCGTCTCCATGACAGAGGCCAACAGCTGAGCCGCTGCCAGGCAGCGCTCTCCAGGGATCACAGGCTGGGCCAGCCGGAGGATGGGGGTGGCACGAATGTGAGGACAGCTGGGGAGGGTGCGAAGGACAGGCAGGGGCTGGCGATGAGGAGGGGTGGGTGCCAAGGCCTCTGGGTGTCCCAGAGAACCCGGGGAATGCAGACAGTGCCGCACAAGGTCAGGGATGGCAGTTTTCTGAATTACCCTCCTCTTCTCTTGCCACCAGTCACACGACCCTCTCTTGGATTCCCTCCCACCTCACTGCTGCGCCTCCTCCCCTAACACTGGGATGACCCTTCTGCTCTTCTCTCTCTAGTCTGTGCCCTTTGCTGGTCTCTGGTCCCGTGGATATGTTCAAAGCTGTCTCTAGATCAGTGACTACCACATGTGCCCTCCTGCCCTGAGAACCCCTGAACTCTGGATGGGACTGCTGCTTTTCAAAGGCATTTCAAACTAAAGTTTGGGGGCAATCCCTGACACCCAACTCCAGGTGTCCCCATAGACTTGCCATCTCTCCTCCATCTCCTGCCCATCCAAAGAACTGTCCCTGCTGCCCAGCCCCTCCATGAA
The DNA here is from genome assembly GCA_963574575.1 of Galagoides demidoff. Classification (NCBI taxonomy): domain Eukaryota; kingdom Metazoa; phylum Chordata; class Mammalia; order Primates; family Galagidae; genus Galagoides; species Galagoides demidoff. Next base: position 29,136 of record CAUYQV010077837.1, read on the forward strand.
CTCCAGTGGGCAGGCCCGGGGGCAGTGCCTTCAGAGAACATCCCAATCTCTCATCCCTGCTCCGTCTTAGCCCCTCTGTCTGGGAGCACATACCCCTTTTGCCTAGTCAATCTCCTGCTACATGTCTCACTCCTATGGCAGTCCTAAACAGTGCCAACCAGAGCACGCCCCTCCCTTGCTGGGGACATGTTGATGGCTTCTACTGGATATAAAATAAAGCCCACCCTCACTGTGGCCTGCAAGATCTCACACCCTTTGGTTCCTCTCCAGCCTAAGCTCTTACTATCCCTCCTCTTATGATGTTGTTGCCTTCTGGGCTTTTCTTCTGTCCCCGACCTGGTGAAGCTTTTGAGCTCCTCCACTCTGCCTGGGCCTGGCTGGCTCTGCCTTGGTGGGCATCTGCCTCCCGGACTTCGAGGCCTGGGCTCCATCCTCAGGTCTTGGCAAAGCTTTGGTCTGGTGTGCACACTCCCCCCTCAGAGCAAGTCCTGCTTCTTCCCAGGCACCCACTCTACTTGAAATCATCCTGGTGATGTACTAGGTCTGTCTCACCGGCCAGAATGTGAGCTGTAAGGAGCAGCGCCTTATCTGTGATCCTTGTCACCCATTCCTCTCCCCGCAAACCAAGGAAAGGGGCTGGTTCAGCAGTTGCTCAGTCATTATCACTGGACACTGCTGTGTTAAGGACTGAAGTTCTCCTGGACAAGACTGCAGACATGCCCAGCCCCACTCTGCCCCTTCCCAGGCACCCATACTCTGGTCTGCAAAAAGAAGCTGCCCTGATATTACATGTTTTGGGGTTTTCTTTTCTTTTCTTTCTTTCTTTTTTTTTTTTTGAGATAAGAGTCTTACTCTGTCACCCTGGGTAGAGTGCTGTGGCATCATCACAGCTCACAGCAACCTCAAGCTCCTGGGATCAAGAGATCTTTCTGCCTCAGTCTCCCGAGTAGCTGAGACTGCAGGTGCCTGCCACAATGCCTGGTTAGTTTTTGTATTTTTAGTAGAGACAAGGTCTTCCTCTTACTTAGGCTGGTCTTGACTCCGGAGCTCAAGTGATCCACCTGCTTTGGCCTCCCATAGTGCTAAGATTACAGGCATGAGCCCTGTGCCCAGGCCAGGCCTGGCCGTCTTGCCCAGTCTCCTCTGATGTGGGAGCCCCAGGAGGCCAGGTTGTCTCAGGAGACTTGGGAGCATGTGCCTGCATGACAGCTGAAGGATCAGCAATAACACTCTGCCCCAGCCTCTCCTGAGGAGCGTCCCCTGAGCACTGCTAATTAAAACACCACGGGAGGGGAGGGGAAAGGGAGAAGCTAGGAGCGGCGCCCATGGAGAGCAGCAGCTGGGGCCCACCACACTCTGTACACTCCTGCCAGCCCTGTCCAGGAGCCTGGAGGGGCAGCTTACGGGGCTCCACCAAGGGAGTGGGGTAAGGTGAGGGTTGCATCCAGCTTACCCTGAGGTCACCCCAGGTTTGGGGAGAAGGAAGACACAACCTAGACCTCTGGTTCACAAGGCCTCAGGAAGACAGGAGTAACAGTGAGAGTTTCAGCTGCTCACAGGGCCCCTCACAGTTTACTGGGTCCCCAGGCTGAGGGTGCTATGCCAGCCCACCTGGATCCCGCCGGGGTGGTGGGTAAGAACAGCCCTCCCAGAGGGCTTGTCAGGGGCAAGACACTTTTCTGGGCAGCTGGGGGGATGGTGAGTGGGGGTAGGTCATCTGGACCTTATCAGAGAGAGCTCTGGAACCTTAGCAGGATGCCAATGCCTCCTACTGACTCGAGGGAGGTTGGAAAGGGGGCCCACTTTTCTTCAATCCCGGGCCACATAGGATCTGCATAGATGGCCCAGGGTTACCATGTGCCTGGTGCTGGGCTCTGAGCTCCTGCAGTGGCTTCTTACTGAGCCCTCACATAACCTGTGCAGGGTGTGTGATTACCACTCTCATGCAGAGAAGAGTATTCCAAGGATCAGAGAGGACCCATGCCACCACTCACATCACTGACCAGGGGAGGAGGATGGAGGATCCAGAACCTGAGTTCTTCCTCAAAACTCTGCCTCCTTGGTCCCTGGTGTGAGCAGCACCGGGGGCTGTCCCAGCCCGGTGGAGGCCTGGCAGATGGCTGCCTGGCAGGGCTGGTGCGTCATCACTTCTCTGCTGAGCCCAGCCGGGTTTGAACTGCCTGGCTGGCTCTCAAGCACAGCGTCAATGATGGAACCCAGCTCGTGAGCATTAAGCATCTGTCCTTGTTTCTAACACCCATATTAAAGTGCTACTCATTGTGAGACCATGGCCTGGAAACTGCTTGGGGACAAGACAGAGAGATGAGGTGGCAGGAAACCTGAACAGAGTCTGGGAGGGCACAGGACTGCACCACCCCTCTGGCTAGAGGAGGACAGGGTCTGTACAAGAGTGTGCAGTGGGGTTGGTGGCCTGGCTGGGGCTCTGCTTCTCCCTTTCAGGCTCCCTGCTGTTGTCTGGACAGCTGATTCCCTCCTTCCAGCCAGGTCTAGTTTTGTGCTGGGGGTAGGACCTGCTTCTCTTTGGCTCCTCCGCCCCTTACCAGGAGCTCTCAAGTGAGCGCTGGTATGCTCTGAACCACCCCTCTACCGGAGAGAGGAGGCCATCATTCTCCCTTAAGCATGGAGAATCCTGCCTGGTCCATGGATTCCATTCTTTGGGGCAGCCTCAAAAGGCCAAGGCCAAGGGCCCCATTGGAGCCAGGGAAGGAAAGATATGGCTCTGGCTCCCCTCCCTCCCCCTGCTCTGGGGTGGGCCAGTAAGGTACTCTGAAGCAACGTTTGCCTGGCAGTGGCTGAACACACCTGCCAAGCTAAGTGAGCTGCACATCATTGTACCTTGGACCACCTACACTGGATAAGTGTCACCGTGCCCCAGGATCCAGCCTGGACAGCCACAGGCCTCAGGGCGGCCCATGGTAGGAGGTGCTCTTCCAAGCCCCTGCCTGGCACCCAGCACAGTTCCTGCTTCAGGTGAAACCTAGGCCAGTAAATGTGGGAGGAGGGAAGTGTCAACTTGGGCTTTGGGTGGCTCTAGACTGGTCAGTCATGCCCTAACGCTATGTGGCCTGGGCTGGAAGGTGGTGGGAGCCTGGCACCTTCTTCTCTCTCTGTTGAGTCCTGGGTTGGTGGAGGGGCCACACTCTACTTGCCCTCTGGGGATTGGATAGGCCCCTCAACTTAAGTGAAGCTGAGCCTTAGTTTGGAGGACAAGGGGGTTCTTCCCCACCCTGGGCTGTGGGCCCTGGAGGGCAGAGGGCTGGCCAGAGTGTCCTTCTTGGGAATAGGCACACTGGCTCCCTGCTGTGCTTTGTCCTCATCTCTGCCCTGTGGCTTCAGGGAAGACGTAAGACTTCTTCCCACAATCCCATTTGCCTGCATCCTTTGAAAACAGGACTAGCAGCGTTACCAGGACAGAAACAGCCTCCCCCAACTGCACTGTCAGCCGATTCTTCCCAGGTTCCTTGGCTGCTGTTTGCTCAGGACGCTCGAGCCAGCCCCTGACTTTCCTCTGGCACTCATCACCAAGTAAGGGCACACTGCGCTCCCACCACCTCGCCTGCCCACCCTCAGCACAGAACCACCTAAGGGAGGTGGGGGACTGGACCGGCACCCTCTCCCCACCTCCTCCTTCCTTAGGCCTGTTCTCCTCAAGAGAATGCCCAAAGGCAACAGCAGCTGATGCATCTGACCCATGGCAGGGATGACTGGGGGGAAGAGAGGGAGAGGGCCCAGGAAGGCCCCTATGCCTGCTGGCCTGATAGTGCAGGCCTTCAGAGCCATTGGTGGGCACAGCCTGCCCCTCTGGCCAGCTGACCCAAGGCTTGTGGGCAGGCGTGTGGACAGGCAGACTCGAGAAGTTTAAGGGGGAAACAGCTTGCAGTGATCACCCCCTCTTAGAACCTGTGATGTTCTCGACTGTCCCAACCTGCAAGCTAACCACACTAAGGAGGTGGCCACCACAGGTATACAGAACGGCGGTGCCAGTGGAGATGCTCTGGGGTTCAAACCCCTTGAGTAGAAAGAGGTGCCAACACTGAGGGAAAGGCATGGACGTGAGGGCCTGACGCCCACCTGGGAATCCCCACTTGCCATTTAGAGTTTATCTCCACGCCTGCCCTTGCCTGCCCCAGGACCAACAAAGGACTCAGAAGCCTCAGCAGGCAGGGTCAGGGTGGGGCGGGTGTGTCCCAGTGCTTCAACCCCCTGCTTCCCAGCCCACCCTGCCACCTCACACACAATCAGTGGGATGAGTCCTTCCCAATTGTGCCTTGTTAATGCCACCTGAGAAGCAGTAGTTTAGATGGTCTTGCTCTGCACCCCCCACTAGGCTGGGCCACAAACACAGATACAGGAGGTCTACCTGCTGAAACCTGGAACTGCCCCAAACACGCAGCAGAACCCACCCCCTCAATGCTGTCCCACCTGGTTCTTCATGCCTCTGCTTCTCTGAGGTTTGGCCCCAGGACCAGTTTCTTGGTGGGGGTGTGACAGGGGATGGAGGCAGGAGTCTCTATGCCCCCTTGCAGGCACTGTCAGCTCTGGACAAGTTGGGGGATTCTAAGGTGTGGCAGGGCCTGTAGTCCTGGTTCATGGAAACTCAGAGGCTGGGTTGGCTGCTGATTTTGAGAGTCCAGGGTAGTTGGACTCCGTTACTCTCTGTAAGCAACCTCAGGGCTGGATCACCAAAGCTTCGTGGCTCGGTCCCCTCCCCTCCTGCAGCCTGGGCCTCCTTTCTTCACTTCTATCCCTAGCTGCCTGTGGTACACTGACTAGGCCAGTGTCACACACAGAGGCTTGAGCCCTTATCTCCTCTCTATGCTGGTTACTGGCTGGTGTCCATGTCCCCATCAGTGGTCCAGGCCTAGTGGGCCATGGGCACTTTCCTGGGAGACACCTGCAGTTTCATGGCCAGTAAACCAGAAGTGCAACCTAATATCAAGGCCAGAAAACACAGAGGCGCCCAGAGCTGTTCCCACAGGAAAAGGGCCCATCCCTGCTCGGCAGCTGGGATCCTTTAGGAATTTAAAGAGAAAGCAGCTTTGGGTCAGCACACCCCAGCATGGGAGGGAAGGAGCGGGCTCCCAGCTATAGCCCAGAAAACTCCAGAGTTTCACTGCATCCGGCCCCTCCCCCTCCAGATCTTCCCTTCCAACTCTCTGCTTCCCAAGTATGAAAATTGTAAATCTGTTTTATTTATTTCAATCAATCCTCGGCAGTGTGCCCCTGAGGGCAGAGGCAGCCATGGTAACCCTGCCAACTCATGCCTTAAAAATTCACCGTGTTTAATACAGCCAATGCGTCTGGTACACTTAAAAGTTTCTTGAGGGGAGGTGGGAGGAGGGGGAGGATGTGCAAAGACTTATTTTTCTGGGGCTCGCTGGTAGCTGGTGGGAGGGGTATGGAGGCAGCCAGACCTACAGTTCTCTCAGCTGTTTGTCCCTCTGCCTAAGAAGAGCCCTGGTCGGACTCTGCGGGCTGGGGGGAGCCAGACAACTGGGCTCACCTGGAGATCTGCAGGGGTCCTCACCCTCTGGGAGGAGCCATTCCCTCACTTCAGGTTTAGGGTTTGCTCTAGGGACTAGTTGAAGGTGACGCAGAGACGTGAGAGGTGACTCCTGCCTTTTCTGCTACTCAGGGTGTAGGGGCTCTACCTTCTTCCAGGACTTTAGGCATTTTGCCATGGCCCAGTGGACAGCCTGGCCTTATTCTCTATGTGCTCTGGCCAAGCCTGATCCCACTACCCTTTCATGGGTCCTTCCCAATACCCCACCCCCTCACCCGCTGCTAGCTCCCTACCAGCTCCATCTTAAACCCACGTTGGCCCCTGGATCCTCCTCAAACTCTGGCGTCTTCCTCTATCCAGACCACAAGCTTCCCAAGGCCCAGGGCTGGGCCCCTGTGGGCAACAGGGGATGGATGCTTGTGGAACAGAGCAGTAACAGCAGGAGAGGACAAGGTGGCCTGCATCATACCATGGTCATGGAATTCAGCTTGTATATGGAAATGCACACTCAGGGGCCTGGGGATCAGGTGCACTGAAATCAGGGTTTATGAGGTATCTGGCTCTGTTTAAAGCACTTTCAGAATTTGCAAGGAGGCCCTTAGACGGGACTCAGCAGGCATCTCACAATGAGTGTGGGTTCGTGTTCCAGAAAAGAGGCTGCGTCTTCTGCCCACAGGGAGATACTCCAGAACAGGGCTGGGTGCAGCTCAGAGGCAGGGGTGTGACCTCTGTGATGGAGGCTCTGAAGCTGAGACAGCAGGGAAGACGCCTGGGAACTTGGCTGAGACATTGTCTTGGTGCTAGAGAAAAAGGGAGAGCAAGACAGGATGTGGAGACAGCCAATGGGGTATAGGAGTGGGGACAGTCTGGCCCCTGCCCAGGCCTGCATCATTGCCCAGGCCACAAACCCGTATATAGAGGCATGTGGCTTTTAAGTGTTGAACCCTCAAAGTGAATGAAAACAAAGGGACAGGTGACAACAGAAATGCTGACATCTCCTTGACAATCAACTCTAAGAAACTCTGAAAGATGTCTGAACCCATGAGCCCACCTGGGCTCCTCTATCCTGCGACAGGGATTTCCTGCAAGTTGGAATTTCCTTCCTAATAATGGCCATAAATGACAGTTTTGGAGTGCATTCTCTGCATTAAGCACGTCATGTACATTCAGTGTCTCAACATGGCCACATCGAAAGGCCACATTTTAGCCCTGTGGCCTTTTTAACAAGGCTGCATGTGGAGCACAGATTAGCGGCCCTGCCACCATCCCTGGTGGGCCAGCCAGACCTTCCTGAGCCAACACTGAATGTCACTGCCATACACACAACACACAGACCCCAGGCCCAGATGGTGCAGGGCTCCTCGGATGTGCTTTTCTGTGAAGACAGTTTAGGCCACCTGAGCTACAGATGTCATTGGGGCCTTCTGGTGGACTGGAGCTGAGTTTGTCTAGGATAGCATATCTGCAGCTGGCTCCTTCACCTCTCTCCACCTCGGGGGCACCTCTGTGCGGGCAGGCACAGGCCATACCTGGTCAGGATGATGCTGTCCTGCTGGGGGCCCAGAAAGAAGCAGGGCCTGGAAACTGTACCCATTGTTCTATAGTGCAGACTCAAACTCAGATCTGGAGGGGAGCAGTGGCCATGGGGGTGACTCCAACAGTAGGTTCCCAGAAACCTCTCTGGGATGGAACATCAGCTCTTGAACATGTGTCCTAGGCCAGCTGCTGCCTCAGGTCCAGGGTGGGGGGCAATTAATATAATGATGTCTGGTGTCCAGGGAGCTGTGGCCAAAGCTGGGGCTCTGAATCTGGGGTCAGTGAGGCAAGGGAAACAGCATCCTTCAGCCCCAGCTGCCCTGGCATCTCCTTGGTCAGCTGTAAGAGAACTACAGATGCAACCTCTCTCCCTTTGAAGCCCCTGTAAGCATAACCTGTAAGCATAACTTCCTCTTGGGGACATGCCATGCTTCCCTGTGGAGGTGAGCCCCGCCTGTGAACAGGGTGGTGCACCCTGGGGTGCTGCTGCCCCATCCTGGACCCTCCAGCCTCTCTACACCCCTGTCACCTTCTAGTCAGGCCTGTGAGCTCCAACCTCAAGGGACACAGGAAGAGACGAAGCCAATGACTGGCTCCAGGCCACACAGCAAGGACCACAGCTGGGACTGAACTTGGGTCCTTGACCTGGAGGTCATGTTCCCACTCTGCCAGACAGCCCCACACTGTGTGAAATCCGCAGAAGGACACATACCTCCCCTCTGTGGCCCAGCCCCTCCTCTAACCCACGTGAGGGCTCCAGTTCCCTTTAGCTTAAGTGCCCAGGGCAGGGATGCCCCTTTACCCCCTGGCATGTGACCTCATGCTCTCACGTAAAAAGCCTGTCTAGAAACAGCTAAGGGAAACACACCCTGTACCGCTGCCATGTCCCCTGCAAACAACTGGGGTTGCCTTGTGAGAAATGAGGCAGTGCCAACAGCTGGGAGAGTCAGCCAGGGTTACCCCATGGTATTCACAAAGGGCTGGGGAGACACTTGCCCAATAGTCTTCCTGTCACCAGGCTGTTGTGTTCACATTTTCCTTTACTTTATTCCATTATTCCCAGACTCATCCTTTTGTTCCAGGCTGAGGGAGCACCCCCTGCTGCTGTTTATACAACCACAAACATTTACAGATGGTGAGCATCCTCCTTCCGCCTCTGCCAGCCCTGGGCTGGGGCACCAAGGCCTTTTCAGGGCCCACGATCAGCCCCTCCGGCCTTAAAGCCATGTCGTGCTTGGCTTGGGCCCAGTAGCCCCAGTGTCCATGTGGCCAGAGCCTGAGGTGAGAATGCTTTCCTTCCCTAGTCCTTGTGGTTGTCCCTGGTGATCACCGTGACTCACTGGTATCTCATGTTCCCATGGTGACTTTCCTCCAAAGGGTTCAGTGTGCTCTGAAGGAGTTCCAACCTGGGCTGCCATTTTGATTTCTGGTGGCACCTTTGAGTGCTCACCAAGTGCCCTTGGGGCCAGAGGCATGGCTTCAGCTCCACACCTCTCAGCAGAGAGCCACCACCCTTGTCCCACTAGTGTCCTCACCCGCCACGAAGGCTGTGCATTTACCCTCTAGAACCAAGAGTCCCTGGAAGACCTTTGAGGTACTAGGACTAGGTGTAGCCCCCACCTCCAGAAGGGGAGAGGCCAGCAGCACTCTCAGAAGGTGGGACCACAGAGCCTGGACCAGCATGAAGCCTACCTTCCCTTGGCCCCATTTCCACCTGCAGAGCCTGGGTCCTGGTTCTTGAGTTTCTGCCTGATGTTTCATTTACTTTCCCTGCTGGTCTCTACCTTGATGGTCCCAAGCCCCACTTCTGTTCAGACATAAGGAAGAAAAGACCACCTCTTAGGGAAGACCCTAAGGCTTCCCCAGGGCTCTCCCTGGCCTCTAGCTCTGTTTTCTTGGGCGGCCGTGAGGCTGGGCTCCCTCCACAGCACTGGCAACCCTGGTGGGGAGGCACAGCCATTTCTGCCTTTCTGGCTCTGTGTGACTTCTGCAGACAAAGCCAGTCCTGATCAGGAGCTAGAGCCATTAGTGTCTTTCTCACATCGTGTCTTTAGTCCAGGGGTTTTGTGAAATTTTATGAACTGAGATGGGTTTCTGTAGCCTTTATAAGTACCCACTTAAAGGGCACTGAGTTAAGTGTCAGAAAACAGTACGGGAAGTTAAACACTAATACCCACCACTGGCAACAAAGAGCAAATATCACAGTAGCCCGCCGCAGTCTCTGGGAGGCTGGGAGACAGATGAGAGGATGGAAGAGCCGCAGCAGAAGTGGTGGGACAAAGGCAGCATGGAGGGGACTCCTTCAGGTCTGTAGTCAAATGGAAGGGGGGGTGGTCTGCTCATCGTACCCTCCCCCACCCCTGCCAGGAGGCTGAAAATACTCCTTTTGTGATCAGACATTTTCAGGGAATTTTAAGATGCATGAAATAGGCTTTTTGTCCATGTGTTCCCTGCCAGCCCCGGAAATCTTCACTGGATTAAATGCGTGAGAATGAGAGAGGCTCCTGATGTGAGGTGCCATAGGAAGTCACTCTGGGCGATGTGTCCTCACCCCAGGTCTTGGTTACAGACCTCCCCTTAGCAAAACTCCCCCCATGAACATGCCACTGCCTCTCAGAGCAAAGAGGCCAGGTAATCACACACAGAGAAAGCTGGGGGGGGGGCAGATTTTAACACTGAGATGTGGCTGCCTCTGTGAGGAGGGAACGCGCCCCTGAGTCACTGTGCTCTGGCCCAGGGAGCAGAGGGCAGTGTCCGACTGGGCTCAGGGTCCTGAGGGAGATGCTCTGCCTAGAGACTGCAAAGCGGTGAAACCAAGGCAAGTGAGCAGAGGTCCTGAGTCTAGAACCCACTGCTGGAAAAACAGCACCAACCCAGGCCCTGTGTCCATGAGTGTACCAAAAAGCTTCTGGAAGAAAATACACGAAGCTAACAGAGGCTACTTCTGGGAGAGGAGGTGGTGCCCAAGGGTCTCTCATATTTTATGCTATATATTCTGCATTAATTATTATTACTTTTTTGGAGATAGGGTCTCTGTCGCCCAGGCTGGAGTGCAGTGGTATGATCACAGCTCACTGCAGCCTGAACTCCTGGGCTCAAGAGATCCTCCTGCCTCAGCTTCCAGTATTTCAATTTTTATTTTATCTGGTTAAATATAACAGTAAACAATAAATAAGAAAGTATTTAGATCCTCAACAACTGCGATTATCCTGGACTCCTTAGTTGAGAGTCTCAGCGGCAGAGCCTGGGAACAGGACTGGGGAAGGTGGCGCCTGCCCGGTGGGTGTCTGCTGTGGCCCAGGGATGGCAGAGCTCTCGAGAGGGGGCTGCCGCAGATTTAACAATGGAAACATGCATTTTACAAATGAGAGGATCAACTGCTGGGAAATGATATTTTTAGTGACTGCGGCTCTTTGCTTCAAAGGCGTATGTTTCATTTAAAACCAGGCAAACCTCCTACAAAGTCTGCCTGTTTGCAAGGAGTGATTAGCATAATATGAGCAAGAAAAAAAGGCCTGGCTTCACTCTGAGGCAGGAGTGCCTACTACAGGGGGAGGCTTTCTCCTGAAATAGAACCACCATGAGAGGAGAAAAGTCTTATCAATGGAGATGGAGCCCGTCTTCACTTGGAGAAGGGAAGCCACCTTGTGCCAACAGCCTGGCCATCATGGGTGCGCATCAGAACAGACCACAGGCCACCCCAATGGCAACTCCTGTGGGAGCTTCTACCTCATGAACTACCTGCTTCTAATGTGAAGTTCAAAGGGTCTGGGGCTCCTTTACAGATGTCCTCTCTGAGAGGCAGGACAGAGCAAGTCAAGGATGGGCCAGGGGACAGACTTGGCAGGCCAGGGACAGTCGTACCACAAGGAGAAAGATGATGAAATTTCAAGTCCTTCTCAGATACCACAATACTGTGCTGCCCCTGTCGCCCCTCACCCTTTGGCCACTGTCACCTGTATGGACTTTCCTCTTCTGGGCTCCCCACTCTCTGAGGCCATAGTGCCTGGCCTGTGGGACATCTTTCACCTCTGTCTTTTCTCTCCTAGAAAGCTATTAACAGGCTGAACCCGGCACTGTGGACATGTGAGGAGAGGCCAGACTCTTCTCCAAACACCACAGAAAAGAAATGAAGGGTGTGACCTTCCAGGAGCTGTAATCACAGATACTCATCTCTGCAGCCACTGGAGACAGATCACACTTGGCAGCTGTGCAAGCGCCCTCTCCCACGGCCCATCCTGGGGTTTGCAACTGTGGGCTGCAGGGTAGGGGGCAAGGGCAAACTAGTGGCATTTTTGCTGCCTATTTTAGGCATGGTTGGCAGGAATGAGAGAAAGTCTGGAAGGCTCAGTCAGTCCTCACCACCTCTCTCCCTGAGAGGCCCCCACAGGGAAAGTGCACAGATAGGCCTTCCTGCAGGGGGAAGTACCCACAGATGGGAGCAGCTGAAGATCTGAGAAACTAATTACCAGGCTACTGGGGGGCCCGTGAGAAGCAGAAGGAGCTGGACCCGGACAGCCGCTCAGGCTTCAAGGGCAGGAAGGAAGGGAGGTCCTCCAGGAACCTGCCAACCATTAGGGCTGGGGGCTTCTGACAGAGGTGGGTGGGGGTCTCCTTCAGGAAAGGAGCTCCGCTCATGTGGGAGGAAGGAAAAGGCTGCCTTTTCCCAGGAAAAACGAGCCAAGCCGGGTGAGGAAAGTCAGCTAAATTCACAGCACCTGGAATTAACTGACTTATAGAAAGTGTCCCCTGGGGAGACAGACAAGTCCAGGGCAGGGATGACTGGGTTATCTGCTTAAACTGCCCGTCCCAGCAGCACTGAACCTTCTAGAATGATATAGTAGCAAGAATCCTTGTCAAGCAAGCTTCCTAAACCAGCCTTTGGTGTTTCATGAGGCTAATGATAGGGGACAGAGTGTAAGGCCACGGCTGTCACAGTGAATGAGGGTCTCACCCCTACCCTCACCAGTGGGCTCTGGTCCCCCACTTCCCTCCTGCTCCCTGGCAGCTCTCGGGGCCCCCGCAACATGCTGAGCTCTGGGAGTCAGCTCAGGCATGGCCTCCAACACACCGTAGCCCATCCCAAGGGCACCAGGGTGGCCTCATGTCAATGGCTTCTCTTCTCAGGGACTTGGGTGCCCCACAAAGGTGGAGGGAGTTTTCTGAACCTGCTCAGGCCCTCCTGTGGCTCCCAGGCTACCTCAGGGGTGCTCGTGGAGCCACCAAGGCACACTGCAAACTGCCCAGAGCTTGGGAAGCGGCCTCTGGGCTGTGTGCAGACTGTGTGCTCTCTCGGAAACACCTTCTCCCCACCCCTGGTTAGTTCCTACTAATCTCTCCTGGCTTGGCTTAGACATCATCTTTCCAGAAGCTTTTTCAGACCTCACCACAGGCCTGGGCACCCCCACCCCATCTGCTCCACAGAGCATCACTGCACTGCAATGCTACCACCTGTAAGCCTAACACTGGTGGGGAGGGACTGGTTCTGTCCACTGCAGTGTTCCTGCTGGTGGGCACTGGGCCTGGCACTGATGGACACCAAGACACGTCTGCTCAGTGACAAATGGAGCCTCCTGGCTAGGGCAGCAGCAGCGCCCTCCCTTATCTCTCCTGACGGGGAGGGGACTGGCTCTTGCTCCCGGCAGTTCCATTCTCAGAGATGCAAAGGCTCTCGTCCGGCTTGACAGCTGTGGCCTAATTTCCAGGGCTCTAACCGGGCTCCTTATTTTTACCCACTTGGTATTTTTCATCACTGCTGGGCAGGAGCTGGTGAGGGGCTGGGATGGGGGAGGGTGTGGACCAGTGGAAGACCTGGTGTGGACGCAGATAGGAGTCAGGCCGTGGGGTAAGGAGCTGCAGGTGGGAAGGTAAGCGGTGGGGATAGACTGAAGGGATGTGTGTGCTTATTTTTCAGTTTTAAAAAGGGCAAAAAAAATTAAAAAACCCAATCCCACCCTTTTGGTTTTCCTCAGTAAGCATTTTCAACAAGGTCACAAATGCACCAGCTCTATAGATTTTTGGCTCCAAACCACATTTCAGGCAGCTTTAAAAGCTGATTCTTGGCATGGCTTCAGCAGAGCTGAGGAGGGAAAATTAGGGCACTTTTAAGCTTTGAGAAAACCTTGGATCCAGGTCACAGCTTCCGGGCTCCACTGAGGCTGTGGGGCACCCCCTTCCCATGGGCCAGAAACTGAGGCGCCCTCCCTGACCCTCGGCATCTCCTGCAGAGCATGAATCACAACACGGGGTCACACATTTATGTTACCTGTTGCCTATGGGCCTATCCCACTGGACTGCAGCTCTGGTGAGGGCAGGACCCAGGCCTGGGAATGTGCGTGGAGTGGCCCGCCCCCCAGCTAGGCGAGCTCTCTCTTTATAGCCTCCCTGGTGCCCCCATCACACCAAAGCCTCCCCTGAGGGCTATGGAAGCCAGGCCTGTGTCAGTCTAGCCCAGGCCTGTGCACAAAGGCAGCAGGGAAAGGGAAATATTTACTGGAAAAATCAGAGACTCAGTTTTTTCCCATGTGAAAGAAGCCAGCTGATCCTTAAGGGCCCTCTGGCCACTCTCTGATGAGACTTTCCTGGTTTCTCAGCTGTGGCCCTCTGACTGCCATCCTGGGGGCACACGTGTTCACAGAGGGCCCTGAGTGGGCTTGCATCCAGCCCCAACTCCACACATGACAAACAGTAGAAGGCATGTCTAGTCTCTGACAAGGCGTAGTGCTGCTGACGGAAGGAAGCTGTGAAGGAGGGATTAGCTGGCAGCCTGCGAAGTCCTTGGAGGTCACCCCCACCCACTGGCCACCTCCCCACTGCCTGTTCCCATTGTAGTCAAGCCTTCCCCTTCCCTCCTTCCTGGAGGAAGGGAGGTTTTGGCTGCCAGGAAGTGGAGAGCCACTCCTCTGCCACCACCATGGTGGCCTTCCAGTTAGCACTTAAATCTAGCACTTAAGTCAGGTCTGCCTGCTGGTGTCCATTGCCTTGGATTCTGGTTCCAGGACCAGGATGGTCCATGAACACCTGACCCTCCTGCCCCTGAGGGTGGATGCACGGTGCTGCTGTCCTGGATAGTTGGGGCACTGGTGCTCTCTGGCCACAGTGATGGGTCCACTGAGATGAAGCCCAGGGCCATCATGGAGTGAGCCATCATGCCTCAGAGTGGGTAGCCTGTCCACAAATGGGGATGGTAGAGGGGGAAGGGCCAGCTGTGATGGAGGACAGGGAGACTGAGTCCTGAGGACAGGAGAAGGCTAGCCCTGAACTTCCTATTTGTGACAAGCCAATCCTTGTCCTTGCCAGCATGCTGCCTTTCTTATTCTTACTGTAGGGTGAGAGCTCCCTTTCTGTCACATGCCACCCAGAGTCAGAGGACTGACGCTCCCTCTTTCCATCACTCTTGTAGTTGCCACTGCTACCAACTGCACCGCTCCTATGTGCCAGCACTCTCCCCATGCCACATCATCCAGTCCCCACAAGGTCAGGAGATAAGCGGCTACTCCATCCTCATTTTTGTGTAAGAAAACCCTGCTCAGACAGGTAGCCCTGTGGTGGCCCGACTCTGAGCACCGTGTGGTAATAGCAGTCCCCGGCATTTAGAGAGCTGTCACTGCCCACTCCATGTGAGGTTCTATTAGGGCTGCTAACTCCCAGCCACCTCCCCACCCAACTCCCGGCTGCTGACCCTGTCTGAATGATCACAGAAGATTCCCCCCGGGATCGTGATCTCCAGGGATGCAATGGCCAAATGATGTGGTGGCCATGTCTCTGACACTTGGAAGAGACCAAAACAGCAGGACTGACTTCAGATAAGGGCTGGAGAGAGAGATGAAACCCCCAGGAGATATCACCAGAGTTCTGGATCTTCCTAATCTCTGCCATAGATGCGCAGGCCAGGCAAGTCCCCTACTCACTGTGGTGCCTTTGACTTGGGTTCCTGCTACGTGCCACTGCAAGGGCGCTGCCCAGTACAGAGTGGTAGTGCCCAGTCCTGGCTTGGCCACACCAGAAGCCGCACAAACTCCATCCAGAATCTGTGCTTTTACAAAGCACAGGCAGCCTGGACGAAGTGGGCTCTAAGAACTGATGCCTCCGGGTCTCAGGCAGCTTGTGCTCAGTACCCACTTCCCAGGAATGCTGGAGACACATTGAGCAGGCAGGATCACACGCATGTTCCCACGAGCTCCTAACCCCCTGAAAAAGCACCACAAACACCTAGCAAAGGCTAACTGCAAAGAAAAGATTGATTACCTGGACTCTATTAAAAATAAAGAACATCAATTCATCAAAGGACACTGCTAAGGGAGTAATAGGCCTGCCGTAGAGCAGGAGATAATTACAGTACATACAGTTGAGAAAGACAAAAGTCCAGAATATGCAAAGAACTTCATAAGCCAATTTAAAAAAAAAAAACACTGAAAACTCAGTACAAAAATGAGCTAAAGGCCCATCACAAAAAAAGAGAATTTCCAAAAAGCCAACATTAGGCCAGGTGTGTTGGCTCACACCTATAATCCCAGCACTCTGGAGCCTGAAGCGGGTGTATTGCTTGAGCTCAGGAGTTCGAAACCAGCCTGAGCCAAGAGTGAGACCCCGTCTCTACTGAAAAATAGAAAAACTAGCTGGACATTGTGGTGGGTGCCCACAGTCCCATCTACTCAGCAGGATGAGGCAAGAGGAGCCCAATAGTTTGAGGTTGCTGTGAGCTATGATGCCACAGCACTCTACCCAGGGTGATATGAGACTCTGTCTCAAAAAAATCGCCCCCCCCCGAAACCCACAAAAAGCCAACATGCTATAAAAGTTGTTCAACTCCAGTAGCTTTCTGAGAAATTCAAATTAAAGCTACAAAATGATGCCACTACACATCTGCCAGAATGGCTAAAATCAAAGACTGAAGATACCACGTGTTGATGAGGCCACAGAACAAATGGAATTCTCCTCCACTGCTGATGGGAGCAGAAGTTGGTACAAGCACTTTGGACAGTATCTCCCAAAGCTGGCTGTGTGTCTGCCTGCCTACCCAGAAATGTTTATATATGTTTACCAAAATATACGTTCACAGCAGCATTATATGTAATAGTCCCCACCTGAAAATAACCCATATGCTTATCAGTTCTAGAATAGACAAATAAATTGTGCTCTCTTCACATGGCAGAATACTCTACTGCTGTGTCCAACAGAGGAATCTCACAAACCTAATGTGGACCAAAAGAAGCCTGGCTTTATAAGAGCACAAACTGGGCCGGGCGTGGTGGCTCATGTCTGTAATCCCAGCACTTTGGGAGGCCAAGGAGGGAAGGTCATTTGAGGCCAGGAGCTTGAGACCAGCCTAGGTAACATATTAAGATCCTGCCTCTAAAAGAAGAAAAAGCCTGGGCGGCACCTGTGGCTCAAAGGAGTAGGGTGCTAGCCCCATATACTGGAGGTGGCGGGTTCAAACCCAGCTCCAGCCAAAAAAAGAAAGAAAAAAAAGCCAGGTGTGGTATGCATATCTGTAGTTTCAGCTTCTCTGGAGGCTGAGGCAGGAGGGTCACTTGAGCCCAGGAGTTCAATGCTGCAGTAAGCTGATCAGGCCATTGCACTTAAGCCTGAGTGACAGAGCAAGACCTTGTCTCTTAAAAAAAAAATCAAGTGGTGCCTGTGGCTCAGTGGGTAGGGTGCCAGTCCCATACACTGAGGGCAGTGGGTTCAAACCTGGCCCTGGCCAAACTGCAACAAAAAAATAGCCGGGTGTTGTGGCCGACATCTGTAGTCCCAGCTACTAGGGAGGCTGAGGCAAGAGAATTGACTAAGCCTAGGAGTTGGAGGCTGCTGTAAGCTGTGACACCATGGCACTCTACCAAGGGCAATAAAGTGAGACTCTGTCTCTACAAAAAAAAAAAAGCCAAAACCAATTAAACAAAGCAAAAACTGTATGATTCCATTTATATAAAGTTCAAAACCAGGTAAAACAAACCTACTGTATTAGAAGTGAAGTGAGGACAGGAAGGAGGGCAAGGCCACACAAAAAGGGATTCTTTTTTTTTTAGAGACAGTCTCACTTTGTCACCCTCAGTAGAATGCTGTGGCGTCACAGCTCACAGCAACCACCAGCTCTTGGGCTTAGGTGATGCTCTTGCCTCAGCCTCCTGAGTACCTGGGACTACAAGCACCTGCCACAATGCTTGGCTTTTTTTTTTTTTTTGTAGTTTGGCTGGGGTTGGGTTCAAACCCACCATCCTTGGTATATGGGGCTGGCGCTCTACTCACTGAGCCACAGTTGCTGCCTGAAAAGGGATTCTTGGTGCTGGAATGTTCTGCTTCCTGATCTGAGACTTGTTAGGTGGGTGTGTGACAGTTAGTGAAAATCACTGGGCTGCAGCACACTCGCTCTGCACGCACAGCACTGGCATACTTTGTACACTTTAAAAAAGTATGTTCTTTAAATTTATATTCCACGAAGGCGTCGTAGCATGGAGGGAGGTGAGGCTGCCACGCTGCCACACTGCCCTGATCAGGAGAAGGAAAGAAGACATATCTAGGGCACTGAAGCACAGGGTGACACGTGGCTGGTAAGGGAGAGGGCTTTACGAGAGATGGCAAAACCAAGCTGAAAATGAGTCACAACTTCCTGGGCACAGTGGTGCTTCCAACACCCCTTCTTCTCTGAAGTGGCAGGAAGGGCTGGGAGTCCTTGAGTTTGGATAACTGTCCTTACTTCACTGGACACATGAACAGCAAGTATGGGGACAGAAGGGCCCAACCAAGGCACACGTTTACTGATGACAAAGCAGAGGGGGACAGGGAGAGGTTGCTGTGAGCTGACAAGAGCCCTTATCAGGCTAAAGGAGACGCTCTCTCGGGGAGCAACAAGGAGGTTTGGGTGGCTCTAAGCCTGGAGCTGGGGCAGGGCCATGGTAGGGACTACGACAGTCAAGAGTAACACCAGGCTCAAAGCAGACTGTCCAGGACCCTCGATGGGGGACTAGAACAGAATGAAACCTAACTCTGGAGTGAGCTGAATCCACCTGGCTTGGCTTCAAACTGAAGGGCCCATGGGGATGATACTAGCAGTGTGGTAAGGAAGGAGGCAAAACACACCCCCGGGGAAGTAGGGGGCGAGACACATCCTCTCAAGTGAGAGTCAAAGGAGATTTAGATCAAGAGAGATATTCACTGTCAAAGCTCCAGGAGTTCCAAGATATGCCCCCTGGAAACTGCAAGTAGCCAAGATAACGAGCTGGACAGAGGGTGGAGGGGCCTGGACGGAAGCCAGGGAAGGACACCTGGAATTACTCGGTATTTCCCTTTGGCCAGAGTGGTGGCAGCCCATGGGAGCCATCGAGACAGGGACAAGAGTTCTAGGGGAGGAGGGCTCACTGGGAGGGGTCTTTGGGGGATTTTTCTACCGGTTAATAACCCTGGGAGGAAGGGGAAGACCGTGAGAGGGCATGGCTTCTTCCTGATGAGGCCGAGAGCCTGCCAGGGTCCCCGCTGCCAGATCTGGGGCCCTGCTCTGGTGTGTGGAATCTGGAGACACAAGCACTCAGCCCTGCCCCTGGTTGTGTGGGATGGCTACTGAGCCTCTCTGGGCCCACCCAGACATGGATTCTGGGCTGCTGAACCTGGTGATGGTCTGCAGATAGGGTTAAGTGAGTCCCAGCGTGCCAGGGTTGGACCAGCACATGACCCTGGGCCTTTGTGATGTGTAGCAGGTACTTCCTGGTATATGCGTCCCACCCTCCTGGCCATGATTTTCCCTTCTCACAACATAAGACCCAAGGTCCGGCAGGGAAAACCTCAGCTCTGGGTCTCTGACTGGCTACACAGCACTCTGCACAGAGCTTGATGCCACAGTTCCTGAGCCAAGACTTAGGTGAGGAAGGTGGGGGTAAAGGCTCAGGTGCCCCAGAAGTATTTAAAAGCTATGGCAATGACAACAGCAACAGACCCAAAGCTTACACTCTGTTGGGATTCGCTTACTTTGAAGCAGCAAAACTTTACAGAAAGCTCTTTTATCCACTTCTGATCCTAAGAGCCTCTTCGGTGGACTGTCTCGGCTGGCTTATGAAGAGGCAGTGGCTTGTTCAGCACCCTTCCCTGTGGACTGGGTGCTACTCACTCACACAGGCTGTGAGTGCCACCTGAGGTGATGTGTGTGCCACAGCTCCCCCAGGCCAGGCCCTGCTGAGGGCCATCAGCATCGTCTGAGCTCTAAGGTGGGAATTCTCCTTCCGCGTGGAAAGGGCGCCTGTCTAGATGGCTTTTCACAAACTATACATGATGGAAACCCTTCTGGATATTTCCCTGAAGACAGAGGTTAGAGTGTGATCTTTGTGACTGTCTGGAAGGGGAAATGAATTGAGGAGACAAAAAGGAGGACCACTCAAGAGACTCCAAGGGTAGCCCATGCAAACCCGCCCTGAACTGATACTAGGATAAAAGAAAGAGCTCCCTGAGAAATAGATCCTTGAAAGAATGGATGACACCCACTCTGCAGCTGCTTTATAGGAGTTTTAAAAGCATTTATAACCAAGGACACCTCTTGGTCTGTCCTGGCTCAGATGGATGGAGGCAGGAAGATGGAAAATGGCTTCTAGGGACCAATCCCAAAACCACTGCCATTTTTCTCTTTTCTTTTGTTTTTATAGTGGAGATGGGGTCTTGCTATATTGCCCAGGCTGATCGCGAACCCTTGGGCTCAAGCAATCCTCCTGCTTCAGTCTCCCAAAGTGCTGGAATTACAAATGCGAGGCTATGCCTGGCCTGCCATTTTTAAAAAAGATGCTAAATTATGACACACATTAGCTACTTGCTAATTAGCCAAGCTGTCTGAGTTTCCAATGCTAAAACCTTCTAAGTTTCCTGGCACCCTTGGGTAAAGTATAAACAGTCTGATCCAGATACTGCAGGTTCCACCTACAAACAATCCCTCCAGCTTCAGAAAGAAACTCATAAAGTTCTCAGCCTCCGAGCCCTGCAGCTGCCTGAGCTCTGGGTTGGGGAAGGTGACGCTTTGTAGGAATGGACATTCCAAAGGAAGTACTTTAGGGAAAGGCAGGTGCGGTGCTCACTTAAGGAGGAGTCCAACCACACGGCTCCATGGTCGCACCGTGGCTGGGCGCTTTCCTGCCAGTCTGCTGCCATGTCCTGCCCTCCATTCTAGGGAGGGTGGCTGCTTGGGCTATGCGGACAAGAGTCAGCCTGAAGGACATGTGACCTCCGTTGCCAAGTTCACCTATGACCTCTAACCTCCCACCAGCCCTGCTCAAAGTGAGTGGGCCCTTCAAACACCATGATGCTGCCCCTGAAAGCTGCTGGGCACCCGGAGCACACCATCCCAGGCTGCTCTAGCCAGCATTTCCTTTCCTCCCCTCATGCCCCCATCAGCCCTAATTAATCCCAGCCCAGCCTGACAAGGCCCACCACATGTGGTTTCCATTTTCCAGAAGAAAAGACATCCTTTCTTACAGGGAGAGCCAGTGTGTGACTGTGTGGGGATTGCTCGGAGGCAGGGGAGCAAGGCCAGTGGCCTGCCCCCAGAGGGCATCCACAGCCTTTCCTGCCACCCCTGGGTCAATGAGGAGTAAGAGGGGCCCTCAGATGGTTCTGTGAGGTCAGGGACTGGGGAGTAATGCAAATGCAGGCTGGGCTGGGCTCTCTGAGTTTTGCTCCTCTCAAGGCCACCTTTTTATCTTGGAGGGCAAGATTCTTTCTCTCCCCAGAGATCTTTTCTACATGTCAGACTGGCCCTCCGGGCCTCCCTGGCATTCCCATTCCCATGGTGTTGTTGCCAATGAGGCGATCACAAGACAAGAGCCGGTTGTGCAAAATGACTTCTGCTGTGTGCTCCTTTCTACATCCCCTGAAACGCAGAAAAGGCACCCTAGCCTTGGCCCCTGGTGGGAGAACAACTGTGGAAAGCTCCAGAAGATTCATATAGGAGCTGGGCGACCTTAATTAAGCCAGCAAGAAGAGAAGCTGCTTCTCAGAGGGAAGGAAGAAGGTCTTTAGCCTGTTCAATGTCCTGACCTCCTCTCCCTGGTGGGGGACCCAATCAATATGGCCATAAACAGAAGACCAAAACCTACCTATTCTGCGTAGGAGGGTCAGGGCCTCTTGAGCATGAACTCCAGTGTGTTTTTTGCCACAGCAACTTATTTTTATGTTGAAGAAGTGGATGTAATCCACTAAAGGGGTAAGAAGAGGGGAAATGGGTGAGGCTGCTCTGAAGCCCTCTCCTAAGGTGGGGACCAGCGGCAAGGCCTGGAGGTGGGTCTTCACTCCAATTTGCCTTCCATTGTGTCAGCTTCATGGGCTTTGGGGGGCCTGGCCAATGTCTCCTGCATGTTAAGTGGCATGAATAGAGACTCACCGTGTGGGGTACCTGATGTCAAATGGCCTCCAGAGATGGGACAGCCTGGGAGGATGACTGAGGGCGAGGAGGGAACTGGGCCCCCGAGGGGTCACGGGTGGCCCCACACGTCGTGGAGAACCATCTCACAGGCCAGCGTGCACAGGGCCAGCGAAGTGGAATTTCCCAATTACGGCATGAAAGAGAGCTTCTTCTCTGAGGCCCTCCCTTCTGGTCCCCACAATTAAAAACAAGTCCAGTTTTTAGTGGCTGCCCTGCCCCACCACCCACCTCGGTGGCCAATCAACTCCCCACTCCCCCATCCCCCTGCCTGCCACAACTGCCCTTGTGTAAACCCAGGATGCTGCAGAGAGGCAGGATTAGTAGGGCGCATATTAGGGACTCCACGCATTTGCTCTCAGTTGGAGAGGCTGCCGTGCCTGTGTGTGTTGGGATGAGGGAAGGAACAGAAGGAGCCAGAGCCTTATCACTGGGCTTCTATGGCTTGGGGTCTAATGAAAAAAGTCTTGTGACCACTTCCTCCTTTTCCAATGGGGCCCAGGCCCCTCTCCCCAAATGCCTGCCTCATCTTAGGAGCGCCCCTTTCCCCTGGGAGGGTGCTCAGGGCCTCATCTACTGTGAACCAGGCCAGCTTGGGCGAGAGTCCTCTATTCACAGCATACAGGGGCTCATTAAAAATGAAAGCATTCTCTGGCCAGCCCTCTTTCCGAGGCAGCAGGGAGGAAGAGGAGGGGAATGCGCACAGTGGCTGAAGCCAAAGCCTGGCTGGCCAGAGGGCCGTGCTGGCGGGCAGAGTGGAGTGTCTTCAGATTTGCTCACTTCCCACACAGAAGCAGGCCTTGTAAAGATCACAGCTGCTGGGTCACACTGGAGTTCATATCACAGTTTATCAAAGAGGCTGGGTTTTCTTCCTGCTTTCCTTTTCTACTGAGTATGAGTGGAATGGTTCACGGGGAGACAAGGCCCTGACTTGTTCTGACTGCCTCAGCGTGGAGGGTGGGAGGAGGCTGGAGGAGGGCAATGCACACCAACACCTACTTCGGACAGAGTTGTGTTAGTAGGGCCGGGGCAGCAGGCCTGGGGCACTGGCGCCAGCTTGAAGCATGGAAAGGTGAATTATTTTACCCTCTGGTGCGGGTTCTGGTGTCCCCCCCACAGACCACTGTGGAAGGTAGAGGCCAGCTCAGGAGGCTGGACAACAGCCCCCTCCATCAAACACGGCCAGGATGGGGGGGGGCTGGAACACGCATGATCCTGTGTAACCCCCACTGTGATAGGACAAGGCAGATGCTATTGTCTGTTCACAGCCAAAGCAGAAAGGGCTTCGAAACAGTTTGGGAAAATGGAGGATCTGGGGTATGAACCCAAGTCATGTTTTGCTGTGTTCATCCAGCCTGCCAGAAGCTACTCTGCCTTCTCCTGTGGAGTCCTAGGGAGGGGTTGGGGGAGAGAGAGGGAGCCAGAAGCTCACAGCACCCTCCCACATGTGCCTCAGTCTGTGGACTTGGCCTCACTGCTCTGCAGCCAGCCTGGGACAGACGCAGGTTGCAGGAGCCTGGCTGAGAGACAAAGGTCTTGGAGCTGTTGGCCTCCCAACCTCCACACGCATCTAAACCGAGGCTGTGTGGACATTGACGGGACACCCAACCCACCCATGCTCCGCTGGGGTCTGGGTATCCCACTCCCACATGGAAGGGTGGTCTGGGAAAGCCACGTGGGAAGAGGAAACGCTCCTGGGGGCCTAAGGGAATCCAGGCGTCTTCCTCAGTGCCAAGAACCCCAGCAGATGTTTATCTGTAAGATCTGCAATGCTTTGTCCCACCAACAGCAGCGGCTCCTGGAGCGGAGGACGCTACTGCAGAAGTAGTGGTTCTTCCCACGTGGCCAGAAGGATCTCAGCACTCAATCTTGGAAGCTGAGAAGAGCAGTTTGTAGTTTGTGTAACAGCTGAAGGAGAGGGTTAGGAAATGACTTATGGGTTCCTTACTGGGCCTGTAGCCTCACCCCAGCAGTCTACTGTGCCCCTTTCTAAAGCCACAGAAGGACGACGGAATATACACTGGGGAAGTGGGAGGGCAGGTGATACCCCACCAGGGCTCTTCCCAGCAAGCCTCTGCTGCAGGGCCTCAGCCCTGTGTGACCACAGGGAGGATGGAGAAAGTGACACGTGTGCAGGGTCTCCTCCAGCCAGAGACTATGCTGGATGGCTAGATGGCTGGGACTGTGACAGGGACTGGACAGCAGTGGCCTGGCACACTTGGCCCTGAGGAAGCTGGGCCAGGTGGCTGTTAGCTGTAACATGTACTGACAGGCATTGATGCTGCTTCTGGGGAACGGCAGGCTGGACAAACACGGCAAAAGACTAGGAGAGACCAGGTTTTGTGTGAGGGGCCCAACCACAGGTGCCTTCTGTCCCAGCCTACTGGTTCTTTGTACTAGTACAAAAGGCTAAGAGATCTCTGCCAGGTGGGAGTGAGGCCACAGAGAACCTAGTGTGACCCACAAGAAGTCTGGGCCCTGGGAGAGAGCTCAACTGCTAAGCTGGACATACTGAGCCCTTAGGAGGAGGAGGAAGGAGCTGGGCCTGGGTGGTCCTGGATGCAGGCTGTTCAGGGCCCCTGATGGTCCCAGGCTCTGCACTCTCCCACAGAAGGGACAAAGTGGTGGCTGCTAAATTAGTAGAGTAAAAGGGTTTGCTCCAACCAAGCCCAGTGGGCACATCACTTCCTCTCTCTTTCCCTTCTGCAAAGTAAGGATCCTCACAGCCCAGGGCACCCAGGATGCTGCAAAGCAAGCAAAGCCTCACTGCGTTGGAGTCTGCAAATGGGAACATGGCAGCAGCCCTGGGCGGGCAGGGGTGACGCACACCGCATGTCCCTGCTGCCCACGCATCAGCCCCGAGTTACTCACTGGCTCCCTCTCCCCAGGCCTCTAGGTGGGCCTGTGAGGTGGAGACAGGATGGAAAAACCCATAACAGCCTGGCTGTCCAGAGGGAAAGGCCTCTCTCCTGCCACTGGCTCCCTGGAAGGCTTGCAGGTAAGGAGAGCTTGCCAAAAGTGCTGATGCCACTGCAATTTGGAAAACCACAGGTGGTTAGGTGCCACTCCTGTGAGAACATTTCAGTTTCTCTGGAGGTGGGGGGGGTCTCTTGCACTGCACCTAATCTCTACTTCAAGCCCTAACCTGAAAATGTCCAACTTGGTAGGAAGAAAAACCAGACGGTTTCCTCTTTTGGCCAATAAAGTTAAGAATCGCTTTCTGGGCGCGATGCCTGTAGTTCAGTGGCTAGGGCACCGCCCACATGCACTGAGGGTGGCGGATTTGAACCTGGCCAGGGCCTGCCAAACAATGATAACTACAACCAAAAAATACCTGGGTGTTCTGGTAGGCGCCTATAGTCCCAGCTACTTGGGAGGCTGAGGCAAGACAATTACTTAAGCCCAAGAGTTTGAGGTTGCTATGAGCTGTGATGCCATAGCACTCTACCCAGAGCAACATAGTGAGACTGTCCCCCCAAAAAAACCAACGACAAAAAAAAACAATCACTTTCTGTCCCTGGAACAGTGGTTCCCAACCAGCACCAACCAGGGGACATTTGGCAATGTTTAGAGAATTTTTTGATCATCCCAACTGGGTTAAGGGTGGAGGCCTGGGATGCTGAACACCCCACACTACACAGGCCAGCCCCAGTCATGGAGGATCATCCAGCTCTAAATACCTGGAGTGCTGAGTGTGAGAAACTATTCCAGAAGAGCCCAGAGAAGCAACAGGGCAGTGACAGCCTCTCCATCACCACGGGGGCATCCTTTTGGTGGTCTGGACCATCAGAAGCCCCTTGATTCTGCCCTAGTCCTGCTATCTAACTTTCTGGTCAGGCAGACCTGTCCCCTCCCATGACTTAATACTTTAGCCCCATCTTCAACTCCAGAATTAGCCCTTAATCAGTCAGTGGCCTCCGTCCAGTAGGCTTACCTCCCACACCTCCAGCTTGTCACAGTCTCTCTATTTTTTTTGAGACAGAGTCTCAAGCTATTGCCTTGGGTAGAGTGCTGTGGCATCATAGCTCACAGCAACCTCAAATTCGGGATCAAGTGAGCCTCTTGCCTCAGTTTTTCTATTTTTAGTAGAGACGGGGTAGGGTACTGCTTTTGCTCAGGCTGGTCTCGAACTTGTGAGCTCAAGCTATCCACCTGCCTTGACCTCCTAGAGTGCTAGGAATACAGGTGTGAGCCACCTTGCCCGGCCACAGCCTCCTTTTCAGCTTCTCCTTCCCTGACCATTACAAACTGGAGCGCTCTGGGCTTAGCCTCAGACCCCTTTCCTTCTCACTCCACCCCTCCTAGTCCCCAGAATGAAAGCTCTCTAAGGGCACAGCCATCCAGAACGGCATCTTGCAGAGTGGATAAATACCTGTTGAACGAATCCTCAAACCTAGGTCCCCCTCTTTGAGAGCCAGGGACAGGAAGTTACTTTTTTTTTTTTTTTTTTTGAGACAGAGTCTCAAGCTGTCTCCCTAGGTGGAGTGCTGTAGCATCACAGCTCACAGCAACCTCCCACTCCTGGGCTCAAGCGATTCTCCTGCCTCCGCCTCCTAAGTAGCTGGATTACAGGTGCCCGCCACAACGCCTGGCTATCTTTTGGTTGCAGCCATCATTGTTGTTTGGTGGGCCGGGCTGGATTTGAACCTGCCAGCTCAGGTGTATGTGGCTGGAGCCTTAGCTGCTTGAGCCACAGGCACCGAGCCAAGCAAGTTACTTCTTTAACATCTTCCCTTTGATGCCCCCAAAGCAATCGATCAAAGTCAAACACGCCCTACATCATGCTACTTTCCAAGGCTCCCCTCTCAGAGACTGGTGCCACCCTCCACCCAGCTGCCCCAACAGAGGCCTGGCTGCTCCCCACCCCTTCTCCCCTCACTTGCTCATGCAGTTGGGCACTAGTCAGCCTTACTTCCTACTCATTCCTGAATCCACCTGCTTCCTCCCATCTCCTCACAAGCTGCCATGGTCTCCAACAACAGTCTCTGAGCTAGTCTCCACTTTGGCTCTTCCAAGCCATTCTCCCAGCAATATGGTCACTTTCAAATCAGAAATCTGGTCAGGTCATTCTTCCCTCCAGCCCTTTCAGTGCCTCTCTGCAGAGCTCTGGGTAAGGGCCCTGATCCTGAGCATGGCCCATGGGCTGAACCTGCTTTCTGGGTCACAGCAAAATGAGCTCCAGGCTCTTCCTGCCTTGAACCTTCATGCAGGCCAGGCCCTCTGCAACCCTCCTGGCCCATGGACCACATTACTTTATTCTGTTTCCAAGCACCTGGACCACTTTATAACCCCGGCACCCCATAGGTTGATTTCATTGGTTGGAGGGGGTCCCAGGCATCTTTGGGTGCGGAGTCTGGAGGAAACTGTGCTCTGACATAGTTTTCACAAGGAGAAGGTGACACCAGGCCACTCTTCTACTGACTACTCCTTGGAGCTGAGTTGGGGGCACTGGGCCAGTCCCAGCCATACTGCTAGAAAGGACAGTTCTAGAGGCCTAGACCTCAGGTGCCCAGGGACTGTCTGGGGCTGGGCTCACATGATGCAGGAACCCGGCTCCACCCAGCCTGGGCAGATCCTGCCCTGGAGGCTGAGCCCAGAGCATAGCCCTATGTCACAGGTAATGTGGTGCACCTCTTTTCCTCTCCAAAACACAGACCATGGCATTTAATGAGAGGATTTTCCAATCTCAAGGCAAAGGTATCTTCACAAACAGGTGAAGTGCAGTGAATTCACCTTTTTTTGAAAAATGTCAACAATGCCCTGCCTTACGTTGTTGGCGTCAGTAATCTGGTATGAACCTTCATCTCTTTTAAGAACAGACCCAAAGGTCAGGAAAAGGAGGAGAGAAGGGAAAGAGAAGGCAGCTGTCTTGACGTCCTGTGCAGTGTGACTGAAAAGCTGTGGCCACGCAAGGAAAAGGCGTGCAGAGGCTGACCTGATGATGAAGGGGCCTCTGACCTCCAGGAGCTTCCGTTCACTGCTGAACCTCTTGAGAAGGTTGATCATGAACTTATAGAAGTAGGAGTTCATGGTAGGAGTGGAAGGAGAACATTCTAAGCCTTTGGTTCCTGTAGAGAAAAGGACAGAGCCAGGATTAATTCTGATTATGTGCGCATAGGAACGGTGAGATCCACACAGACAGTTTGACAAAAAGGGGTGTGTGGGTCTCTGTATAATACTGTCCACCCCTCCACCCAAGCCCAAACTTCTCAGTGAACATTTCTTATGTGTTAGAACCTCCTAAGCACTAAGCTTTTTTGTTTTTGTTGAGACAGTTTCACGCTGCTGCCCAGGCTAGAGAGCTGTGGCGTCAGCCTAGCTCACAGCAACCTCAGACTCTTGGGCTCAAGCGATCCTTCTGCCTCAACCTCCCAAGTAGCTGGGACTACAGATGTGTACTATGTCGCCTGGCTAATTCTTTCAATTTTTAGTAGAGATGGGGGTCTCACTCTTGCTCAGGCTGTTCTTGAACTCCTGACTTCAAATGCTCCTGCTGCCTTGGCCTCCTAGAGTGCTAGGATTATAGGTGTGAGTCACCCTGCATGGCCCAGGTTTTTATCCATTTTTATGGTATAATGATATTCCACTGTATGGATAGACTATATATTGGTTATCCATTCATCAGCTGGTAGACATCTGGTTGTTTCCATTTTTGGCTATGGTGAATAACACTGCCATGAACATTCATTTACAAGTTTCTGTCTGAACCCATTTCTGAGTCTTTCTTTTTTTTTTTTTGTTTCACTTTATTGTCCTCGGTAGAGTGCCATGGCATCACAGCTCACAGCAATCTCCAAATCCTGGGCTTAGGCGATTCTCTTGCCTCAGCCTCCTGAGTAGCTGGGACTACAGGCGCCCACCACAACACCCGGCTATTTTTTTGTTGCACTTTGGCTGGGTCCAGGTTTGAACCTGCCACCCTTGGTATATGGGGCTGCCGCCTCCGTTTCTTTTAGGCATATACATAGAACTGCTGGGTCACATAGTAATTTTAACCTTTGAGAAATTGGTAAACTGTTTTCTACAGTGGCTATACCATTTTACATTCCCCCCAGCAATGTATGAGGGTTTCAATTCTTCCAAATCCTCACCAACACTTGTTATTATTTGTCTTTTTGATTAGAGCCATCCTGGTGATGGAAAGTTGTATCTCACTTGGTGGGATCTTGCCTAATGTCACAAGGCAAGAGTATATTTCAAAATAACTAAGAGTAAACTATAAATGTCTTACCACAAAAAATAAGTGAGGTGATGGTTTATGTTAATCAGTTTCATTTAAGCATTACACATTGTATATCAAATCATACTATACCCCATAAATGTATATAGTTACGATTTAATTAAAAATTAAATAAAAAAATGATATTAAGACTTAAAGGTTTTTGGTTTGTATTTTCTGAACGACTAATGACATTGGTGTGCTTATTTACATATCTTCCCTGAACAAATGTTGACTCAAATCCTTTACCCATTTAAAAAGTCTTTTTATTGTTGAGTTGTAAGAGCTTTTCACATATTGGACACAAGTCTGTTATCAGATATTTGATTTGCAAATATTTTTTCCTATTCTGTTGGTTGTCTCTTTTTACTTTCTAGATGATGTCCTTTGAAGCACCAAATCTCTAATTTTGTTTTTTTTTAAGAGAATATTTATTTTATAATTATTTTTTATTAAATCATAACTTTGTACATTGATGCATTTATCGGGTTCGGGGTACTGCTTTGATATACAATGTGAAATGTTTACTTTGAACCAAGTAATACATTCAATACAATTATACTCATTTCTTAATATTTTTGAAATGTACCATTGCATCATGCTCATTAGGTGAGGTCCCCCCCAAAACCCTCCCTTCGCCCATATCCTCTCTCCTCACCCCTCTCTCTCCTCTTCCCTTCTACTTTATGGACTATAGTTATGTTTTGCCATTTGTATCAAATCTCTAATTTAGATTAAGCTCGGTATATCTATTTTTTCTTTGGTTGCTTTGCATTTAGTGTTATAGCTAAGAAATTATTACCTAACCCAAGGTCATAAAGATTTATATGTTTTAGATCTCTAATCATTTTTTTTTTTTTTGAGAAAGGGTGTCAATTCGTAGTTTGGGCTAGACTGCAGTGGAGTCATCATAGCTCATTGCAATGTCACCATTGCTCATAGCAATCTCAAACTCCTTGGCTCAAGTGATCCTACTGCCTTAACCTCCCAAAGTGCTGGGATTATAAGCTGCATGGTCTTTGATCAATTTTAAGTTAAGTTTTATATACAATGTAAAGAAGGGGTCTAAATTCTTTTGCATATGGAGAGATGTCCAGTTGTCCAATATAACATGACATCTAAACAGCCAATAACTACCATTTATTTATTTATTTTTTTGAGACAGAGCCTCAAGCTGTCCCCCTGGGTAGAGTGCTGTGCCATCACAGCTCACAGCAACCTCCAACTCCTGGGCTCAAGTGAGTCTTCTGCCTCTGCCTCTGAAGTAGCTAGGACCACAGGCACCCGCCACAACGCCTGGCTATTTTTGGTTGTAGCCATCATTGTTATTTGGCGGGCCTGGGCTGGATTCGAACCCGCCACCTTAGGTGTATGTGGCTGGCGCCTTAGCCACTTGAGCCACAGGTGCCGAGCCATAGCTACCATTTATTAAGCACTCACTGTGTGTTACAACATGCTGAAACCCTTCACACATAGTACCTAATTTAATCCTCAAAATAACCCTTGGAAAAATGCACCAAAACCATCTCGTCACATATATATGATGGAAAAGCTATGAATATATATATTCATGTCATATATATATGGGAAAGCTGTGAATCAGTCTGGAGATGATCCCAAGTCACAGAGCTCGGGAGTGGTAGGTGCTAACCCCAGGCAGATGGACTTCAGAGCCCATGTTCTCATCAACTCTTTTTTTTTTTTTTTGAGACAGAGCTTCAAGCTGTCCCCCTGGGTAGAGTGCCGTGGCATCACAGCTCACAGCAACCTCTAACTCCTGGGCTCAAGCGAGTCTCCTGCCTCCTTCTCCCCAGTAGCTGGGACCACAGGCACCCGCCACAAGGCCTGGCTATTTTTTGGTTGCAGCCATCATTGTTGTTTGGCAGGCCCGGGCTGGATTCGAACCTGCCACCTTAGGTGTATGTGGCTGGTGCCTTAGCCACTTGAGCCACAGGCGCCGAGCCCTTATCAACTCTTAAGCACTTATTTGAGGCAGGTCTGAGGCTCCCAGGTTAGGAGGGCAACCTTGGTAGGCAGGAAGGCAGAAGATGGCATCAACGCAATGCCATTGTCCCACCAAGTCAAGACTAAGGACACAGAAAAAAGACGCCACCAAGAGCTACAGAGCAAGCACCTGGCTGTAGCTCTTTGAAAACCCAGGGAGGATCACTTGTTTTCTTCTTGCTAATACGGTTAAGTTCTCTATGGATTCTGGTTATTAAACCTTTGTCAGAGACATAACCTGCGAAAATTTTCTCCCATTCTGATGGCTGTCTGCTTGCCTTACTTACTTTTGCTCGATTTCATGGGAAATTTCCTTGAATTTATCTTGTAAACCCTGAGTTTGTAATTTTTTTAAGTCACATTTTTAGATTCTAGGAGATCTTTGTGTTCTCTGTTCCATTTTTATAACATTATTTTTTCATATATGTAATATCTTCTCATGTACATGAAGAGGTAAGAGACAGTCTTTTTAGATTTTTGTCTCACGTTGTCTCTTTGTGTATGCATGTTTGTGCATCTTTCATGCTGGGTGCTTACGTCATACATCTGGCTGGCTGTCCCTGGGTAAGGGTGGAGCCTATAAGGCTGATTGTCCACTGTGGTCTTCACTGCAGGTGGGTCGGCAGAATCATTTTATTGCAGAACTTCCAAAGTCAGTATTTGTAGGTCTTTTGCCTGGAGCCAATCATCTTCCCTAGGGAGGGAGGTACCTGGAGGTAATAGGCCTGGCTGTTAGTTCTCTGGGAAATCGCTGAAGATCTAAACATCAATTAGATAAACTTTCCATCATCTGTCTTGTTTTCTTTCCATCCAGTATTTCCAAACTCAACTGTGCTTGTGAGACACTGTTTTGCTAGCTCCAGAGAATTACTTTCCCATCTTCTGTCAAAGTAGGAGAGGCCATATGAGTAAGATTGACAGACTTAGCAAATGAAAACAGAAGCACCCAGTTAAATTTACAGTTCAGATAAATAACAAGTAATTTTTAATGTATGTTCATGAAATATTTGGGACATAGTAAACTAAAAAATTATGCATTGCTTATCTGAAGTTCACTGGTCATCCTGTATTATCTGGTAACTCCACACTGGAATCAAACTGCTTCACAAATACAGGAACCAGTCTTCCTCTTTGGGACTCCATTTTCACCCATATATGAGGTACCTGGATCTGAATCTTCGGGCAATGAGAATTACGCTGTTTTCCAGTTCTCTTTGCGACTGACTTGGGAAGTAGCTTTCTTGGGTCTGTTGAGTCAGTTACCATTTGCCCATCAGCAAGTGGGCAGTCTTCTAAAATTATATGCGTGGCTGTCGGTTTACCGCCTATAAATCTATAAATCATTATAGATTTAAGTTGTCTTTTTGTTTCTGTTTTGCTTTAGTTTTGGTTTTAGTTTCTTTTGTTCAGGATAATATTTGTATTTATCTTTTAGAGCCCCTTAATTGAGGCATTACACTTTTACAGTGTAATTTGTGCTACTCAACAAACATAAACAGTGGGGTGGCCAGCATCATAAGCAATGCTTACGCATGTCGACTATTTTTTTTTTTTTTTTGTCGAGACAGAGTCCCACCCTGTGCCCCTGAGCAGAGTGCAGCGGCTTGGTAGTTCACTGCAACCTCCGACTCCTGGCTTGTGGGCATCCATCCCGCTGCCTCAGCCTCCGGAAGCCGCTGGGATTACAGGCGCTCGCCGCGGCGCCCGGCTGGGTTTTTCCATTTTTTTCATGAGTCGGGGGTCTCACTTTTGCTCAGTCGAGTCTCCAACTCCTGAGCTCCAGCGATTCTCCCTCCTCAGCCTCCCACAGTGCTGGGATTACAGGCGTGAGCCACCGCGCCCGGCACACATGTGGACTATTTCTACTACCTAAGGAAGTTTCCTTCTGCTGCTTTATGCTCATCTTCCTCCTCCAGTCGCTGGCTTCTGGCGACTACTGACCTATTTTCTGTCATTTTAACTTTGGTTTTTATAAAATTTCATAAAATGGGACCATCAAGTATGTAATCTTTTGTGTCTGGCTGCTGTTGCCTCACATAATGCTTTTGGTATTCGTCAGGCATCATGCCTTCCTGCCTGCAGCCGTAGTTTGCTCCTTCTGTTGTTGAGTAATATTCCGTTGTGTAGTTATTTGTTTATTCATTTACCAGTTGAAGAACATTTGATTTGTTTCCAGTTTGGGACTATTTGTGTAAAGCTGCTATGAATATTGGGGTACAAGTAATTGTGCGGTTACGTGTGTTCATTTTTCTTGGGTAAATTCGCAGGGGTGTTTTTGAGCCACGTGATAGGTGTATGTTTAGTAGTATAAGAAATTGACAAACTGTTTTTTCAGTGTTCTGCCCCATTTTACCCTCCCACCAGTAATGCGTGAGGGCTTCAGTGGTTTCATGGTCTGGACGGTACTCAGTATTGTCATTATAATTAATTTTAATCATTTTACTGTGTAGTGCTATCTTGCTGTGGTTTTTAATTTGCATTTCCCTAATGATTTTGAGTATCTTACTTGCTTTTCATATATTATCTTGGTGAAGTGTTCTTGCAGATCTTTTCCCAGACTTCCTATTCAGTCATTTATCTTATCGACTTCTAAGAGTCCTTTGTATGTTTTGTTTCTATCCCTTTTCAGATAAATGATTTGCAAATGCAGTCAATCCTCATTAATTGTGAATTCCATATTTTTGAAATTGCTTACCCACTAAAATTTTTTTGTTACCTCATGTAGTATACTCTAAGAGACCTACTGAGGCTCTAATATTAATGATATTCATAAGCCAGTGCAAACATTTTGCAGGGCTGGCACTATGTGTCACTTAGACATGTGATGCAATCTGGTCTGGGGATTTCCAGGGGACAAGGCCACCTCAGTCAAATGCGGCTCATAAACCTCAAAACAAAGCTCAACAGCCTAATTTCCCTTCATGAAAGAAATACCTGGAACTGACCTACACTGAGTACAAGTACAAGAAAGGGGGAAGAATCCCCCAAACTCTAAGAATTGTCTTCAGATGGAAACCTTCCTTGTGGGGGATCTTTGGCCCATCCCATGGTCTGCTCCTGTGTCTGTCTCATAAGAGCCCTGCCAGAATTAACTGCTTGACCATCAAGATATATATTGTGCTACACTTAAAAAAATATTAATGTATAGTATCTTGCCTATTTGATTGACTTCATGTTTTTATGTTCTGGTACTTAGCACAGAAACTTGCCTATAGAAAAGATCAATGGGTATTTGTTAAATCATAAAAGTTAACATTTATTTCTTCTACTTAGTTGAAGCTCTTTGAGCATACCGTTTTTAATAAATGTAATGGATAAAATAGTTTTAAATTAATATATCAGATTAACAGTTTATTCCCTTAAATATTTTAAATGATTCCTTTGCCCTCTTTTTTTTTTTAAAGAAAATTTCAGTTATCTATAATAAATATTTGCTGAGCAAAATTAAACTTATGCTTAGACCAAATGGAATAATTAGAAATTTGGAATAAGCAGTCTGAATTAATATGTTTTTATTATGCTTTTACCATGTTCACTTTAAGTATAGAATCTTGGAGCCAGAGAGGTCATATTAATTACACATGTGCTAATTAGGCTCTTTCAGGTTAGCTAAGGAGGTAGGAAGGGAAAGAACAAGGCCTCACCATATCTTCTTGTATGAGAAATGACCTTTCTCATAAAAGAAAGGTTATTTTCAAACAGTGCTGAGTTCAATTTTCTGGCAGCAGATCTGTCAGTCAATAGCTAGAAATGCAAATCAAGATTATTTTGAGATATCATCTACTTCCAGTAAGATTAGCCCATATCACAAAATCTCAAAACCAGAGATGTTGGTGTGGATGTGGAGAAAAGGGAACACTTCTATACTGCTGGTGGGAATGCAAACTAATACATCCCTTTTGGAAAGATGTTTGGAGAACACATAGGGATCTAAAAATAGACCTGCCATTTGATCCTACATTTCCTCTACTAGGTATATATCCAGAAGACCAAAAATTACATTATAACAAAGATATTTGTACCAGAATGTTTATTGCAGACCAATTCATAATTGCTAAGTCATGGAAGAAGCCCAAGTACCCATTGACCCATGAATGCATTAATAAACTGTGGTATATGTACACCATGGAATATTATGCAGCCTTAAAGAATGATAGAGACTTTTCCTCTTTCATGTTTACATGGATAGAGCTGGAACATATTCTTCTTAGCAAAGTATCTCAAGAATGGAAGAAAAAGTATCCAATGTACTCAACCCTACTATGAAACCAATTTATAGCTTTCACATGAAAGCTATAACCCAAGTATAGCCCAAGAAGAAGGGGAAAGTGGGGAGGGAGGGGTAGGGAGGGGAGAGGATGAGTGGAGGGAGGGTAATTGGTGGAAACACAACTACAGTGCATCTTAAAAGGGTACATGCAAAATTTAGTAAATGTGGAATATAAATGTCTTAACACAATAACTAAGAAAATACCGTGAAGGCTACGTTAATCAGTTTGATGAAAATACTTCAAATTGTATATAAAACCAACACATTGTACCCCATGATTGCATTGATGGACACAGCTATGATTTAATAAAAAAAATAAATATAAGACATGTAAAAAAAAAAAGAGCAAGTGTTTGTCATTCTTGGAGCGGAGGCTGCTGTTATGGAGACCAGCTATTGCAACCTCTTTGGCTATAACAGTGGCTGTCCTGACTCATTATGTGAATCACTACTCTCCCTCCTGCCTTTTGCTTCTGTCCAGACTAGCATGTGCTGTAGAGACTTCTTTCTACATGTCTCCAGAGGGGAGAAAAACTTTTTCCTCTACTCTCTTATGTTCAGTTCCTGGGAACCTGAAATTAAACTGATAAAAGACAGAGTAACAGAGAAAAGGTATAGACATTTTATTTGATGTTTGTATTTTAATTTTATATGTGCATGGGAAGGTCTCCCAGAAAAGGAAGTAAAATTCTAGAAAAGTGATTAGAGCTTATATATCAATTTAACAAAGAACAATAAATTCATGGAGAAGTGATAAAATAAAAGTGCTTGGGCTTCTAGGAATGGTAAACTGTGGGCAGGTAAATATATGAGGGAAACCAGTGGAACATAAGTGTTATTTCAGTAAGGTTTGTTCATGCTGATCCAGATTGTGTCAGCTTATCTCCATTGATAAGTCATCTCATCTTTCAGGTATAGAAGCAGGAAGAGGAGACATTTTCACAAGGGGAAATTTATGTTCTGCTTTATGCAGAAAGTTAGAGAGTAGAGTGCTTTCTCTGTGCCCACTATTTCTCAATTTGCATTTAACAAAATAACCCTTATGCCAAAGTGGTACCTTTGCGGGTAGCATACTCTGATCCCCTCCAACTCAAATTCAAATTCCTGCAAGGAAAGCCTCCAACCACTTCAGATAGTTACTCTCCTTCCCTCTAGACAGGGATTTCACATCAGTCCTCCTTTCTGAGATAGAGGCTATCCTATAAATGAGCTGCCCATGGGCCCAGTACCTCCTTGGGCCAGGACAGCGAGAGGCATGATCCCTCCTCCCAGAGGGCCTTTGGGCCTGGAACACATTCATGTCACACCACTGGAAGCTCCTATCTGACACAACAGAGGCAGAAACTGACATCCAAAAAGTTAGGGGTCCTTTCAAAGCCCCCTATGGTCTAGGTCTCTGAAACACACCATCTCCCCAAGACTGAGAAGATTTGTCTAATTGGCTTCTTTTGACGTACTGTAAATGTTTGGGTTAAGCCTGCAAAGCCTGGATTAATAGCCACATCTGGTTTATGGAATGTTTAAACATATTGCCACTGAGTCTTTTATCAGAATTGTTTAAATATTTAAATTTAAAGTTGTCTGATATCACTGGGACCCTGAACTAGTGAGCTCATAACAGTGTTTATTTTTGTTTGCTTTCATTTATCTAAATAAATGAGTTGCCATTTTGAAAATAAGTATGTAATACTGCAAGGGAAAGTAGTATTAAGCTTACCTGAAGTCACTGTTAGCGCTATTGTTAATATTTTTAGAAGTTTGAAGCAAGTCAATATGGAACATAGCATTTATTCGGTTGATATTTACAGAAAACCAACTAGGTGCCAGGCACTGTACTAAGTCCTGGGAATGCAGCAATAAAGAACACAGACATATTCCTGATTTCCTAGAACTTAAATAGTATATATTCAATCAACCTGTTTTCCTGTTTTTTAGAATAATAAAGAGTAGGACAAGAGGTGGAATGAAGGTCAAAAGTAAGCCCCACAGTCTTGTACCAAAGTTTTCTAATTCAGAATAAGAAGGAAAGAACTTTTGCAACCACGTTAGCAACACTGAACATGGCAATTTAACTCCAACTTTAAGCAGGTTGTGAGTCCAAATAGTGCCCTAATGATATTTTAAATAATTAATGGACTTATCAACATTAATTGACTTACAAACATCTGACTGAATGGGCTTCCTTTTCCAACTAAACAAGAAGGTAAAAAAACCTCTCAAATAACTAGCAGTTGACATCTTAATTATTAGATCACTTGTAAGCTTTCATTAACCCAATGATGTCTGATGAAACCTTAGGCCCCATAGCCTGAGTAGGTACCAATTATCACAAAAGACCCATTATTGCCCTAGCCAGTGTTCATTATAGTTATTCAACCCCAGGGAAACATAAGGGACCCTGTCCTCCTTCCAGCTCTAGTTTACTTCCTCTGAGATCTATCACTACTCACAAAATAGTTCCTTGCAACCCATTAAACTCCCCAAAGTACAGGCCCATGAATGGGACACTCCTTCTTATCATTAGTCTCAGGAAATTGACAATCTGATTCTAAAATTTATATGAACTGCAAAGGGTCAAGAAAAGCCAAGATATTCTTAAAGAGGAAGAATTAAATAAAAGAAACTATAGGCAGTCCCGAGGTTATGAATGAGAGGTTCTGTAGGTTTGTTCTTAGGTTGAATTTGTGTGTAAGTTGGAACAGGTACATTTACATCTTACCTGTAATAGCTTCTGATTGTAAGTTTGAGTGGTACTTCAGTCAGATGTTTGTAAGTCAGGGACGTACTGCAAGAAACTCCTTTCATAAGAATGAGTTGTGGGCAAGTTGGACATTTATAACTTGGGGACTGCCTTTATAGATACTAAGTGTTCGGGATGCTCGACTGCGGGATGAGAAAGAATTCTTGGCTCAAAGATTAAGAAAAGTTTTAAAGCAAGAATTGTATTTTACTTTCTAAGGGAGGAAAGGGCATAGCAGGAAAGGAAGTAGAAATGCCAGCCCCTGGGATGAATCGCTTGGGTTTTTGTCGAGGTTCTAGAGAGCAGAGCAATAATCTGTTGTGAAATGATAGCAGAAGGCAGTTGTTTACTAGAACATTTGTTGATGTGAAATGATAATGAAAATTGGTTGTTTTCCAGAGCAAATGTTTTCTAATGGGCTGTTTTTATCTGACTTCTTGGAATTCAGTCTGGTAGATGCTGAAGGACAACATGGCCTTTGCTGTTTGTTCAGTACTCTCCCAGTTCTGCAAAACACAGTCTCGGAAAAATAGGTGGTCAAGCAAAAAGCTAGCAATGGGGGCCAGCACACCATTGTGTGTGGTGATGGTTTTATGTTAGATGATTTACTAGCAGTGCTTTCCTTTCCCTAAGACTTACTCTAAAGCCATAGGACCTAAGATAGTAATATTGAAATAGAATACAAAACAGAACAGTGGAAAAGATCAGAGTCTAAAAGAGACTCACTCACATGTAGACATGTGATCTCTGACAAAGGAAGTAAATAGTGCTAAAAATAATACTTAAAAAATCAATAGTGCCAGGTCATTTGGATAATAATACCAAAAAGATCAAATCTTGTATCATCTACAAAACAAATTTCAGAAAGTAACTTTAAAAACGAATGTTTAAAGTTCTTTCATAAGAATGACATTATTTTTATAATACGGAGTTAGAAAAAAATTTTCTTAACCAGATCACCAAAAAAGTAGCTATACCTAGGAAGAGATTAGATTGATAAATTGGACTACATTCTAATTAAGAATGTCTGTTTTTCAAAAAAGACACCAGGAAGAGAGGGAAGAAGAAATTCAGAGTGGGAGTAGATATGTACAACATATGTGACTGACAAAGAGCTTGTACCCAGAATGTATAGACGACTCCCATAAATCAGTAAGAAAAAAGGAAATCGAATGGAAAAATGGGTAGAAGATAGGCAGTTTACGAAAGAAGATATTGAAAGGCGTAAGCAGCAGTGGCCAGAAACTAAAACCAGAGTGGAGATGTTTAGGCCAGGTTTATTGAAAGGGGAGGGTGAGTTGCCTGGCCAGTGCAAAGGTGGTGTCTGTGCTGGGGGTGGGGAGTGCGATTACAGACCCCATTTATATGCAACCATAGGTGCTGGGCAAATTTCACAGCTTGCCCAGAAGGTTAGAGTCCTTCATCCCTAACTGCTGGGAGGTGGGGCTCACTAGGTCCTCTGTGTCTTTGTCTTAGGAGGGAAGGAAGAGGAATAGGAGGGGAAGGTGTTCATGTGTGGCTGCCTTAGGCCCCCCAACAGATATCCAAATAGTGTTCAACTTTCTTAATAATAATGTAAATCCAAATTAAAATCACAATGTGATATCACTATACATCCTCCAGAATAGCTAAAATAAAAAATATTGACAACTTCAGGTATTGGCAAGGATGTGGAGCAATAACTCTTGTTTAATGCTGGAGGAAGTATTTTATAGTTGGTGTCATATACTAGATCTGAACCTCAGCCTATGCGATGACCCAAGTATTTCACTCTTGGAGTAACAGATAGGCATGGGTGTTGCATCATTATTTGTGACAGAGGAGGAAAAAAACCTTGACAAAAATTCAAAGGAGACCTCAGGTTTTCAGCTTGAAAGTTGTCACTCCTGTTCTCACAGCAAGAAAAAGCTGAACAAACTAAAAATGAACTTTTCTGAGATTCATCAGAGAATTGAGCTAACAGGGTAAACGGCTGTGTGAACAGAGAATCATGGCTTACCAGGAGCAGAAGTTGGCCATCTGGGCCAGTACCCCGGTAGGAGAACTTACACTGCGGTTGACAAATTGCTGGAAGCTCAGTGTGTACAAGTGTGAGAGTTAAAAGTTCGGGGAGGCCCATTGTAGGGGCTCACACTTACGTGAGTCTACCTATGGGGGGTCTCACCAGCTGCTGAGGGTAAAAAAAATCCCTCATGGGGGAAGGGGAAGATAACTATTTTGAAATACTCCCTGAGCATTTGGTTCCCCTTTACAAAAGCTGGCCCTCAAAGGAATCCTAACCACCAGGATTTTTCCAGAGCCTGATAGCCTTGGGGGATGGGAAACACTCCATTCCAGCCCCTCTAGCCTTCCTGTCTCACCCAAGCAGGGAGTGGAGAGGGGTACAGCTGATTGAGATGCACTAATGAGGGTTCCAGCCCTGAGCACAGGCTCACTAAAAGACTGAGACTGTACCAGAAACCTCTACAACACTTCTCCTCCCTCCATAGCTCATCACCACATCCATCAGGCCTCCGGACAATCACAGGAGAGTACAACTGCAAGAACTACAAGCCTCAGAGCTCTTCCTTCCCTCCTAAGACAAAGACTACAAGCCTCCTTAATTAAGGAGTCTCTGGAAAAACATAAAGACAACGGTGTTAACAAAAGACCAGTGAGATCTGTGGGGGCAAAAGCAGAGCTTTATTTTCCAAAGGCAGTCTATAGATTGGAGAGATATAGCCTTCCCCATAAAAGGAAAGTGTCCTCTGAGGAGTGGTGGGAGATTACAAAGTAAAAAAACTGCAGGTCAGGGGAGTGAGGGACAGTCTTGGTTGGATGACCTTTAAGCCCCATATCGCCAGCCTTGCTTAATTGCCTGGTACCAGGTGTTCTATTAAGGATCACTTGGGGGAACTTCAGGTGCGTCTCTCTAGGCACTGGCAACAGTAACTGGTTTGGCTTGATTATATAAAGACAGGTCCTGTGACACTTTTACAGCATTTTTTCTGAGTACACACGTGTCTGCTCTCTTACCTAGTCATGGCCTCCTGGTTCTATTTTAACATTGTGCACCTCAGTTAGTCACGAGGAGTCCATTTTGTCTGTCAACCAGGAGATACTTTAACAAGAAAGGACACCAGGGGAAATTTTAGCCTCTAACCCCCATAGCTTCAGCAAACAGCTTAACACCTAGCCAGAGAAACAGCCTCACACTAATGGCCTGTTTGCCTCCCTAGAGCATGTCTAGCCTTCAACAGAAAATCATAAGGCATACTATTAATAAAAGACAAAACCACACAGCTTGAAGAGACAGAGCAAGTATGAGAACCGGACTCAGATATGGCTAAGATTTTGGCATTGTCAGGCTAGGAATTTAAAATAACGATGAATAACATGCTAAGGGCTCTAACGGAAAAAGTGGGCAACATGAAAGAACAGATGAATAATAGAAGCAGAGAGATGGAAACGCTAATAAAGAATCAAAAGCAAATGTTACAAATCAAAAACGTTCTCACAGAAACTTCTTAAAAATGTTTTTCATGGGCTCATCAGTGCCTTCCCAAAGGACGAGGAAAAGATATATCATCAGAAACTTCCCAAAGTGAAAACAAAGAGAGACAAGGCTGAAAGAAACAGAACAGAATATGCAAAAGAGCGGGGCAGTAAGGGGAATGCCAGAAGGAGAAGAAAGAAAGGAATAGAAGAAATATTTGAAATAATAATGGCTGAAAAATTTCTAAAATTAATGATAAACATCAAACCACAGATCCAAGAAGCTCATAGTATGTGTATGTGTGTATATATATATGTATATCCCCCCATATATTTAGGCATATCATATTCAAACTGCAGAAAAAATCAAAGACAAGCGGGAAATATCAAAAGAAGTCAGAAGAAATAAACACCTTATTTAAAGGCACAAGGATAGAAATTACATCAGATCTCTCCTCTGAAACTATGCAAGCAAGCAAGAAAACCCCCACCAACTTATAATTCTGTATTTAGTGAAATTATCCTAAAGCAAAAAATAGACTTTCTCAGAGAAACAAAAATTGAGGGAATTGTCAAGAAACATTAAGAGTTCTTTTTTTTTTTTGATCGAATAATGATTGTTTATTTCTTATAGCATAACTATGTACATTAATGCAATCATGGGGTACAGTGTGCTGTT
Source organism: Galagoides demidoff (assembly GCA_963574575.1). Lineage (NCBI taxonomy): Eukaryota > Metazoa > Chordata > Mammalia > Primates > Galagidae > Galagoides > Galagoides demidoff. Next base: position 70,974 of record CAUYQV010077837.1, read on the forward strand.
TTCATATACATTTTGAAATACTTTCATCAAACTGGTTCACAACCTTCATGTCATTCTCTTAGTCATTAACTTAAAACATTCAAACTCTGCTTTTAGAAAGATTCACTTGTACCCTTGTAAGATAAAACATAGGTGTCCCCACCAATCACCCTCCCTCCCCCTGTCCACCCCCTTCGCCTCCTCTCTCCCACCCCTTCCCGTATTCTTTTTTTTTTTTTTATTAATTGATATCTGTATACATTAATGCAAACATGGGGTACATTGTGCTGTTTTCATATACAATTTGAAACACTTTCATCAAGCTGGTTAACATAAATTTCATGTCATTTGTTTAATCATTGTATCAAAACATTTATATTCTAGTTCTAGAAAAGTTCACTTGTACCCTTG